>MU173079.1:12803-23248 GCA_016695475.1 Suillus decipiens | reverse complement strand
AGCTTAGATATGATCTTAGACAACTAAGGATTGGGGGTCCTTAGCAAAGGAAGAATCCAGGTAAAACCCAGTAAGATTAGAATGAGGAAATACAGCATATCTACAAGTGTTTATATACTAAAGTAGAAAGGAACTTTAGGGCAGGCTCATCAAGTATAAATGGGCTGTGTAACCAAAAAAGGAAGGCAGCTAGAGCACAACATGTTGAATGTATGATGTCATAGAGAGTTGGAATGAGTCACAGGCGGAGCCGAGTCAGGATGAGTCACATATGAATGTATGGTCAAGTGACCATGGGCAAAAGTGATATACAAGGAAATGATGAAGTAAGCAGGAAGGAAGAAGAGACGGAAATGAAGGAAAAATAAGTAGGGGCGTACAGTGATTGTAACAAATTGTATCTAAGTCTTAGCACTCCTAAGTCTTAGTCTAGAGCGAACCCCTGTTATTAGGCTCAGCCAGTCTCATACTACCATTCAGTACTCGACTGTCTTAGCCATGACCGATATTGTACTTGACCCAGCAGTCTCATACTAGTACTCAACTGCCTCGTTGATACTAAGAACTATTGCTCTTTTGCTTTAGTGCCACAATCCACACCAGGAGCCTCTCTTTTTCAGCAAGTGTATTAAGAACTACCCCAGTTCATAACAGCAAGAAGCAATAGACTATGAAACAAGTCCATTGGAAAAGCTAGGAACATGGGAGAAAGTGGATCCACCTCGAGGAGCAAACATCATACCTTGCCATTATGTACTGGCAACCAAATGAGGACCAAATGGAGAAAAGATCAAGTTAAGAGCATGCCTGGTAGCAAACAGTCAGCACCAGGAACACAGACTTGACTATTCAGAAACCTTCACACCTACCTCAAACATGTCAGCAATATGGATCGTTCTAATAATGGCAATGCGTCAGGACTGGGAAATACACCAGGTAGACATCAAAAGTGCTTACCTAAATGCCACAATGAAGGATGATATTTATATGTGTGCACCACCTAGATACCTGAAAGGTGAAGATAAGGGGAAAGTTTTGAAGTTGTTGCACAGTCTATATGGTCTGAAGCAAGCTGGATTCAAATCGTCAGAGGAGTTAGAGAAGTTTTTTCTTGATGCAGGATATACACACTCACAAGTAGATCAAGCCATATATTTTTGACATCAGGCAGATGAACACACAGTCATCACTGTATCTGTCAATGACATGGCCATAATGTCAAAGAGCCTAAAACAAATCCAAAGGTTCAAGGATCAATTACATGAACAGTTTGAAATTTCAGATCTTGAAGTGTTATGACTGGGATTGGTCACAACACGACTACTCAGATAAGAGTGACAGTCATTTGATATCAGTACCTGAGCAAAAGAGCAAAGGTTCAGTAATCGACAAAGACAGACGAGTCTTGTATAGAGGACTAGACTGGCTGAGTCAAATACAAGGATTGTTTCAACAACTAAGACTTAGGTGTGCTAAGACTTAGAAAGATGATTCAGACAACTAGAGTTGCAAGGCTCTAGCAAAGGAGATTTCAGGTAAAACCCAGTAAGATTAAAGTAAGGAAACTACAAGTGGTACACTGTGCTTAAATAGGCCAATATGTGTGCACAGACCAAGACCATAACGAGTAGGTAAGTAGAGAGACAAATGCAGAAGGCATGAGTGTATGACGATACAAGGAAGCAGAAAAGGTAAATGATGACATGGCAGAGCCATGTAAGTACAATGACTGGTTTGTAGACTGTATCGTGAGACAGACAGTCCATGGTCGTACATATTATGTAATCAGAAGAGGGGAAAATGTATAGGGGCACGTACAACTGTAACATTACCCCCATATTTATGGTAAAGACACCGTCTTTACTCATCTTGGTTGGCCCAGTAGATGGGGTCATTGGAGATGAAGTGGCCATCTTCATCATAATCATTCTCAATAGCCCACACCTCATCCTGCTCTTGACAAGCTCGCGCATACTTCTCATCTTCTTCTAACTCCCAAGCAGCGAGCATGGTGTAGAAGTCGGGGTGTTTAAAATCTTTGATGGGGAACCTGACATCCTTCCCTTTCAACAGGGGACAATAAATGGACAGATGTCCAGGGGCGATGGTGTGACAATACACACAGTGATATTGGTCACAGGTCTTATGACGATAACCTGTACCTTGGCAGATTCGACAAGTGCGGTTTTTGTCGGGATTGGAAGCGGATGCATGTAGAGGAGGGGCGACAGTGACATTACCGTAAGCCGTTACAGTTGTATGTGCCCCTATACATTTTCACTCTTCTTGATTACATAATGTGTACAGCCATGGACTACTTGTCTCACGATACGGTCTACGAACTGGTCATTGTACTTACATGGCTCAGCCATGTCACTACTTACCTTCTCTGTTTCTTTGTATCATCATATGTCCATGGCTTCCATATCCGTCCCATCACTTACTTACTAGTTATGGTCTTGGTCTGTGCGCACATACTGGCCTATTTAAGCACAGTGTATTGCTTGTAGTTTCCTTACTTTAATCTTACTGGGTTTTACCTGGAATCTCCTTCGCTAGAGCCTTGCAACTCTAGTTGTCTTGAATCATCTTCTAGGTCTTAGCACTCCTAAGGTCTTAGTCCGAACACGATCTATATTTGACTCAGCCAGTCTAGTCCTCTCTATGACTCGACTGTCTTCATTGTCTATATTGAAGCATAGTACTCTTCTGTACTTTGACGCTGATACTGAATGACTGTCACTCTCTTCTGAGTAGTTGCTTCACGATCAACCCCAGTCGTAACATAAGCAGGGTCTTGACTTTGCAACCAGCATCATTTTCCCACTGCTTTAGTCTTTGCAATCGGGTGCAAGTCTTCAGGGATACAGGCTCAAAAAGGTTGTCTGGCTACCAGCTCAGGTACTGGTCTGACTCCTCCTGCTTCTGTGGCAGCAATAAGTTCTTCTGTAGAAGATGACATAGTAGTGCCTAAAGCGGCGACGGGAACGAATTCTGGGAGTTGGACTATGACCGGAGGGAGGGGTATTGGTGCTGGTTCATATAGTCCAGTAGGGTGTTCTTCGGTCCAGGTCTTGACAGACTCTGGAGTTGGAGTGGAGGAATGGTGATAATCAGGGGGTGTAGTCTGATTCTGGATGAGGCTATGGATTGGGTTTACTGTCTGTACTGGGGATGAGGTGCATTCAGTTGTCTGATCACATAGTACATTGACTATGTCGGTGATGGCTTGTCTTGCCTCTTGAGAGGTGTCAACGGATCATTGAATGTCATGTATGATGGCGGAGGTAGTTTCGGAGGCACTTTGAATGGCGGCCAGAAGACCGACAAGGTTACTAATAGTAGAACGAGGATTTTGAGGGAAGGTGGTATCTGTGAGAATGGCTCTACTAGCTTCCACCTCAGCCACCGGACTATGTGGTCTAAGAGTTCCTTCTGCCCTGGCATTAACAACTTGAATAGCTTCTCTAAGATCTTCTTCAAAACCATGAGGGAGGAGACGTAGAGTCTGAGTCCTAATATGCCTTTGCAGGTGCATAATGCTAAGATGAGTTTCTTGGCGTGGGATTCTTCTAGCCCATACTTCAAGGAGGATAGCGTTTCAGATGATATGGATGACAAGGGATGCAGCAAAGGCATTTCTGCAGATAATGATGTTGTCGACCTCAATGGCGTATTCTTTGCACATGAGGACAGCTTCAATAAATGTATATTCTTCGAGGTCATCGAGATAATGCATGAAGCGTTCAGTGTTGGTGTCACAGTCATGATTTTCAGCAGGGATGGTGATGATAGCGATGGGTCTGGTGTAATCTCTAGTGACTGGGGAGCGGTGGTGGACTGGGGTGGCAAGGGTGTTGGTACTGTCTGTTAATTCAGAAATGGAGGATTCTGTAGAAATGGAGGCATTGGTCATAGCAGGTGTGGCAGGGATGAGGACATTTGAAGACATATGGTTCAGATTGTTTGTATCAAAGAGATGACTGGAGTAGCTTGAGTTGTGATGTGGGCTTTCAAAGTTTGTGTCATCTTTTATACATGTTGAGGAGTTTTTCAGCATTCTCCAGATTCTCTTCTGGTATCCACTCATTATCAGCTGATGAGTAGCCCTTCCACATCACCAAGTACCTTCAGCATTTGCCATTCCCTTTATGAGACAGAATGGCTTCTACTTTGTATTCTTCTTCTTCTTCTTCTATGATGTCAGGTGGTGGTTCTAGGAAGTTCAGTCCATGGACATTGCTTTTGCTATAGAACGATAGCTGAGAAGTGTGGAACATGTCGTGGATTTTCCATTGTTCAGGTAGTCGGAGTTTGAATGTGATAGGGGATAGGACTGCGGTGATTGGAAATGGGCTGTATTGCTTGGGCGTGAGCTTTTTAGATGGTAATTTTAGTCGTAAGTTTTCCACTGATAACCAGACCTTATCTCCAATCTTCCACGGGGTATACTTATGTCCGTATGATCATTCTGCCATCTTCTGCATTGCTATATTATGGCACAAGATTGCTTCTTCTCTGATCTTCTGTAATATACGTACTCGTTCTTTGACTGTTGGCACCATAGAGTCTGGAATCAGATGTGGGATGGTGCAAGGTTCATATCCCATCATGACGAAGAATGGTGAGGCATTCCGTGCATCATGTTTTCTGTGGTTGTGAATGAATTTGGCAATCGGGAGGTGTTCTACCCAGTCTTCTGGGTTGTTGCAGCAATAAATGCGAAGATACATTTCTAGCTCTTGGTTAAGCCGTTCAGTCTGTCCATCCATCTGTAGATGGTAGGCTGTTGATGGGGTAACAGAATAGTCATGGAGTCAGGCTAATGTTTTAGAGAACTGTGATAGGAACTGTGGTCCGCAATCTGAGATGATTTTATCATGGAGTCCGAAACATCGATAGATGTGTTTCAAAAATAACTTGGCTACCCCTTCTGACGTAATCGTTTTGTGACAAGGAGTGATGATTACCCCCTTCATAAGCCCATGGTCTACCACGACCATGATACTATCAAAGCCCCCGGAAACAGGGAGGTCAGTGATGAGGTCAATGGATAATTGAGCAAACAGGTGGGTGGCGGAGGATGGGATCAGAGTAAGAGGGGGGCAGACTGGGTGTGTATCAGATTTCATCTGCTGACAAAGGGCACATCTGTCAATGTATTTCCGAATATAGGAACCCATGGCAGGCCACCAAGCTTCGCGTTTCACTAACTCTTCAGTTTTGAAGCAGCCTGGATGCCCAGCGGTTGGGTGATCATGGTATCATGTGAGAATTGCAGTGCAATGTACAGGGGGAATATAAGCACGATCCTTAAAGTAGAGGATATCATTGTCAATGCACCAATCTGATAGGGCTGATTTCATGGGGGGTAGGCATATGCCATCAAGGGCATTAGATGCGACATGAAAGACCGGGTCGTCCAAGGGATCGGAAGAGTGCAGGGTGTCGGTGAGGTCTACATCAAGAAGACGGACAAACATAGAATCAGGGAGAAGGATTTGATCAATATTATCGTCCTTCCCAGACCCATGATCTGGTCATTGGGATAGGGTGTCAGGTGCTGCTAGCTTACTTCCTGCAACATGATGGAGTTCAATATCAAATTCGGATAGAAACAGCTGCCACCTGGCTTGATGACGAGTGAGCTTCTGGGTGGTGTTGAAATATAACAATTTTTTATGATTGAGACGTTCTTTGGTACTTCCCATTTGTGAATCCCTTCCACCTTCTCGATGTTGGATGTGACTTGCCCCAGATGGATGACCATTCCTAAATATTCCACTTCTTCCTTATCAAAGGCGCATTTCTCCGGTTTACAGTAGAGTGTCTCTTTCCTAAGTTTCTCCAGGATCCATTGAGTTCATCTGCGATGTTCCTCTAAATCATCCAAAAAGATAAGGAGATCGTCCATGTACATGATGAGCCATCCTTCATTGAGTTCTTGTTGGAAAGTGCAGTTCATGTATGCTTGGAATGTGGCTGAGGAGTTACATAATCCAAAGAACATAACATTTGGTTTGAACAATCCAAACTCCATAGTGAATGCTGCCTTCCATTGGTCATTGGGATGAATCCGAATATTATTATATCCTGAGTGAATATCCATCTTCATGAAATACTTGGCTTTATAAAGTCGGGCGATTAGCGACATAGGGAGCGGGAGAGGGTAGGCATTCTTGACTGTCCATTCATTGATGTACCGATAATCCTGAGTTGGTCTTAGATCTCCGCTCTTTTTTCCAACAAAGAAGAAGCCGCTAGCTTGGGGTGATTTGGATTCTGAAATAAATCCCTTAGCTAGGTTCTTGTCAATAAATGTTTTGACTGCTTCTCTTTCCTTCAGTGATAGTGGATAAATTTTGGATACTCAAGGGACATAGCCAGGTTTAGTCTCAATTCGGTGGTCCATTCCTGGTCTTTCTGGTGGTAGGTGGTTAAGGCCATCTTTAGCGAATACATCGGCAAAGTCGTGGAGGTAGGAGGGAATGAGTTCTTCAAAGCTTTTCTTCTTAGCCTCTTTCTCTGCCATAACAAACTCCTGTGATTTACTGCTAAACTTGAGTGGAGTTGCATATTGCTCAGCGTAAGAAGTCCCATTGCATGTGAGAGGAGTATCCATGGACACATCTTCAATAATCCTGACTGTTTCTCCATGGAGTGCGTATTCCGCTAGGAATTCTCCTTCTTCCAGAGGGTAATCTGTGACATTCTGGACTGGTTCTTCCGGCGCATCCATCCAAACATCCTCTTTCATATCATAGGTCTTGTCATCTTCTGTAGGGAGCATGGCTGGTACCAGTTCATCTTCATCCATAACTTCTTCAATAGAGGCGAAGGGTTATGGAGGAGGTTCTCTTCATTCACCACTAACACTTCTTTCCGATTTCCTCTTCCCTCTCTTCTGCTCTTCAATTGGCTGCTGTTCTTTGACAGCTGGTTTTGGATGGAATAATTCTTCTAGCTCCGCCTTCTGTTTCTCAGGCCGTGGTATGGGTTCCACTGTCTCCTGGATCTTCTTCAGCTTTGGTGATGGGGTTGGTTCAACTTCTTTTATTTTCGGAAGTGAGACGACATATGTGTTGTCATCATCAATGATCGATTCATCTCCTTTCTTCAACTTTGACATAACCCACTTTTTCTTCGGTTGTGGTCAAAAAAGGCCGGTAGTCAGTTGGTGACACAAGCATCATCTATAAGAGTTTCTACCTCTTTTGATCTCTTGGTAGCGGGTAGAGTGAGTGTCTCAGCTGCCCAGTCGATCATAGGGTTCACGGCTTTAAGCCAGGGTATCCCCAAAAGGATCTGGTCTCGTCGGCCTAATCTGGTGACGTTGAATTTCCCGATCATGACTTGATCGTCTACCCTGACATGGAGTACACAATAGTGTGAGATTGGTCCACTTTTCAAGTAGCTACCATCAGCAGTGGTTACTGCAAATGGTTTTCATAGCGGGTGGGTCCTAATGCAATGATCACAAATGAAGTCTTCGGAGATAAATGTTCCGGCCGCTCCGGAATCAACTACTGCAGGGGTTTCGACTGGATCCTTACAAACTTTCAAAAAGAGGGTGATGGGGATACACATTTCTTTTCATTCACCTACTTTTCGTACAAGTCGTAATGGTACAATAGGAGAGTCTGTCGTCGACCCAGCTCTCCAGTTCAAAAATCTGCGTCGAGTCTCCTTGCTTCTTCTTCCTCCGTTTCTTCGGCTATTTCCTGTTTCCTAACTGGGACCTTCTTCCTCAGACATGTGTTAGCGCAATGACCAGTCTGAGTGCAATTGAAGCATTGGCCTTTCTTCATATATTCATGGCGGTCCACTTCGGTAAGGCGATCGACCTCCATAGCATCCGGGTCTGATCTTCTAGGAGGAGGGACATACTTCTGTCCATTCTTCTTCTTTCCATTCCCTTCCCCTTTCCTTATGGTGGCATATCTCTCCTAGTTGGCATTCTGATTGATAGCGGTGGTGATATAGGCTTCGATGGTGACAGGGACAGTCTCCATCTGACAAATCACCCGTTGGAGACCTGGCTTGAGTCCTTGTTCAAAGAAGTAGATGAGGGTGGTACTTTCTTTCAACACCGATTCCGCCATTAGGGTTCTGAATTTGGAGATATAATTGGTGAGGCTGCCAGTGTGCTTGATCTGCTCAATCTTGGTCATGGCGTTGACCTTCTCGTCCACCGTGCAGAACAAGGCTCTGAACTTTTTTTTGAAGTCCTCAAATTTCCCCCATGCTTCTCCCGCTTCAAATATCTTTGAGTAGAAGTTCAATGCTCACGCCCCTGCAGTTCCATTCTTCATATACGTGAGGGCAGTGGCAATTCATTTCTTGTCAGTGTTATAGTAGTTGGCATTCAGAGAGAAGTAGGTTTTGACTGAATATAGCCATCTCTTGGCATCTGTGGGGGTTCTGTCAAACTGGCTTGGTAACCCTGCTTTCAATTCTGGCATGGTAATCTGCACTGGTGTGGCTGCTGCTGATCCAGACATGGCTATGTTGGTATTGGTACTTGTATGTCTCTGGTCGAGGTTTATCTGGGTTCAGGGTTCGCTTCATGGTGAGTTCTTCTGAGTCTATTCTGGTGTTTCTGGCGCTCACGGATGTGTGGTGTTCATAAGACTTTAATCTTTTGTTACAACTGGGATTGGTCACGACACGACTACTCAGATAAGAGTGACAGTCGTTCGATATCAGTACCTAAGCAAAAGAGCAAAGGTTTGGTAATCGACGAAGACAGACGAGTCTTGTAGAGAGGACTAGACTGGCTGAGTCAAATACAAGGATCGTTTCAATGACTAAGACTTAGGTGTGCTAAGACTTAGAAAGATGATTCAGACAACTAGAGTTGCAAGGCTCTAGCAAAGGAGATTCCAGGTAAGACCCAGTAAGATTAAAGTAAGGAAACTACAAGTGGTACACTGTGCTTAAATAGGCCAATATGTGTGCACAGACCAAGACCGTAATGAGTAGGTAAGTAGAGAGACGAATGCAGAAGGCATGAGTGTATGATGATACAAGGAAGCAGAAAAGGTAAATGATGACGTGGCAGAGCCACGTAAGTACAACGACCGGTTCGTAGACCGTATCGTGAGACAGACAGTCCATGGTCATACATGTTATGTAATCAGAAGAGGGGAAAATATATAGGGGCACATACAACTGTAACATGAAGAGCTTACCTGGCTCCTAGGACTGAAAATCGAGAGAGACCGAAATGCATGGACCATAATGCTATCACAAGAAGCATATATTAACACAGTCATTGAATGTTTTTGACTAGGAGACACAAAAGCAGTGCAGATTTCCATGGAGACCAGAGTGCAGCTGATGAAGGAACAGTCAGACCATCTGCCAGGCACCCAATCTAAAATATCCAAACAAGACACACCTTACCAGAGAGCTGTCAGCTCACTGATGTATGTGGAAATGAGCACATGGCTGGATATAGCATTTTCCATGGCAATACTCTGGCAATTTATGTGAGAACCAGCAAAGTTGCACTGGGAAGCAGCAAAATTTGTTATTCGCTACCTGAAGGGGACAAGAAATGTGAAACTCACCTTAGGAACAAAGAATGGAGATCTTGAGGCATACATAGATGCAGATTGAACAAGCCAAGCACATAGGCACTCAATATCAGGATATGTCATCCTACTGCATGGGTCGCTGGTAGCATGGAGTGCTCGAAAGCAAACACTAATTGCATTATTGATGGCAGAAGCAGAATACATCACCACATCTGTGACGAAAGAGGTGCAATATCTTCAATCATTATTGAAGGAATTATACAGAAGGAAAGACACACCCATCATTGTTCACTGCAACAACCAAGGCACCATCACACTTGCATCCAACAACAAGTTTCATGCTCACACAAAGCATATTGATATCCACTATCATTTTGTTCCCTCAGTAATCGAAAATGAAACAATAACACTGCAATACATACCTTCAGATGAAAACCTTGTGGATGTTTTCACCAAGGCATTTCCAAAACCATGCCTAGAAAGATTATGAGAAGGAATGAGCCTGAGTAGTGCTCGAGGGGGAGTGTTGTGCTCTGTCAGATATGACGAAGTCCCAGCACAGTAGTTAGTAATACAGTAATGGGAATAGCCAGAACTGGAGAATATTTGTCAGTATAGCACAGAAGAAAGACAAGTCCGAAACATGGACTCACCAGATCAGATACTTAAGATTAGCATATCATAGTATATAAACTGTACAATTATTTAGTTTAGAGTTGGGTCTGAATAATATCTCAAGTCTTACCAAAGTTCTAAGTCTCATAACCAGACTGGGTTCTGGCTCCTGACTTGGGCCATCCAAATTTGCCACAACTTCTTTCTGGGCACATACACACATAAACAGCCTTAGAATAATGATGAGAACAAGTAGAGGAGCTGCGAGTTGCTGGCATACTCTATTGATAT
>MU173079.1:0-10948 GCA_016695475.1 Suillus decipiens | reverse complement strand
AGTACAATTTTACTGCAAGTATCATTTCCTCATCATACTTGTCGATTCCCAAGATCTGCTTGAGTACCAGATACAACCAGATTTCCCTCTTCTCGTACCTCAAATCCGCTTTTAATGGGGGAATTTCCGTCCTTCAATATGCATTTTATCCAATTCGTAATTTTCAAAGGTGTCAGCCTTGCTTTCAGCGTTTCACTCCTCGCCTTCTTTCAGTTTCTTAGCTAACCCCCGGTCCATCTAGTTGCTATTTATCTTTATCTCGTTTTCCAACCGCCTTCCCATGTTCATTCTTATTGAAATCCTGCACCTGTAATACGATCATCGCACTACTAATTTCGGTGAGCTCTCGCTACAGCCAAAGCTGCGCGAGTCTGCATTTCATTATTGTCCTGTCCCTGCAGTATCCATCTTATCGATCATGGAATACATGAACCCAACGCTTGACCCTACTTAGGCATTAATCGAGTATCACAACCTGTCATGGTACATGAACTTTTAGGCCCAAGATCTTGTGGTTCCTCGCCTTATATCTCACTGTAGAGTAGTATAAAGAATCCACAAATCATGTCTATGGTACGTCGTGAATCTCGATGCCCGTGCTATCAAGGATAAGAATGACAAGATCAATCTTGCAGATAACTCTGCCGGTTATTCGAGTCAGTTATCCTTCAGGGATGTGTCGTAGGGTTATAATCGTTGGCGGAAAGTAGGTCTCCCTCCTGGCTTCTGGTTCACAGTGCTGCGGTTTGTGGGCCTAGATCCCTCGATTTAAATCAGAGTTATTTTCTTCTACTCCCATGAATAAATTCTACGCCTTCGCACACGCACACAGCCCCGACATGATGAAGCGACTTTAGCAGGCACTACCTCGTCTGTATCTGGCGCTTCGTCTGCGCAGTCATGGCACGGGCTCACACGGTGTATATAGAACACTTGCAGAAAGCTGGTGGTAATCTGGCGTCTGTGTCAGCAGGAACGTGCAAAGCAACTTTCTGTCAGTAGCAGGAGCATACTTCTGACTTCGCGAGGGCAAACTCATATGTATCCATGATGACCCACGTTAGGAACAGGAATGCAAACATTACGCTAATTATCCAGGATCTGCATGTCACGGAACGAGACATAAAGCGATTAACGTGTATGACGAGGCTTGATAGGCCTGTGGGGTCCTTTCTGAGAACTCGTATTTAATTGTTAAAGGATTGTGATGACATGTGATCGATTGTGGAGGGGAATTCGTTTTGTAGGTACAACATGTGATAGGCAGTTTTAATGACCTGGGATACATTTATCTGCATTGGATGGGCATACCGTTTCTCATTCTGAGAAAAGATTGTCTAGGTAGGCATGCAGAGCAGGCCCATGTGAGTAGCTAGGATAGATCCTATAATCTATGTATAGCTCTACCTGACTCCCTTCGTCACGCTCACTGATAACCATAATCATACCATTTCAATCGTAGCGGCGCTGGAAAGTGCCAGTCCCCGACTCCAAGAAATGACGACGGACTAGCAGCAAACAGTGGCCACCTCAGGACCGTACAAGTTCTGAAAATTAGCGGCAAGCAAAGTGCCCTGTCTCCTTGTGCAAGCACGTGGGAGTCACAGGTGCCATCAAGAGACTCTTAAAGGGGATATCAATCGACATGCTTGCAGGCATTGTGCGTTCAGTAGTGAAATGAGACATGATTATATTGATACCACATTCCTTCTTTTGCGCATTCGATCTTTTAGTTCCAATTCCAACTATCACGCAGAACAGGTGGGGACAAAGTCGACAAATTCTCTGCACAGCAAGCATGCGTATAAGAAAACTATCGAGGATCATCTTTTAGTCTGGACGTAATACACGAGGCAGCAGTTGAGAGGGAAGTGCCTTGTTGAGCAGCCTCTCGATAAATCTTAAAGCGCTTGAATACACTACAAGGCAGTGAGGCACATATGCAGCAGACTCGAAATGTGCGCGAGTGAAAGTCATTGAGATATCATCCACGTGGATAGACAGACCTTCCTCGTCAAAAACTACGGCGACGGATCGAATCCGACTGATAAAGGGGATCACATCTGCTGTTACAGTGGAAGGCGAGTGATAGTTGCAACCAACAACAAAATTTATTAGCTGATGCATGTACAGATTCATTGTATTATGGGTAGCACAAACCATCATAGAATAGATGATGTATATATCGTGAAGGATATTGTGAAGTGGGCAATCTGTAGCATCCAGGACACGTGCTAGGGTGCTTTGAGGGAAACACAGATATTCTGAATAAGGTGGTAAATTTAATAAAATAAGGTCACCGAGGGAAAATGAAAAGACACACACAATTTCTTCCCTGCAGTGTGTTCTTTCTCCTCATATAAATCCTACTGTATTCATCTGCATATTTCCTCGCGAATCCAAGTCTGCTGGCATTAAGGGACTGCGTCCTAACTCCCGAACACTGGCAATAGAAATGTAGCATCAAAGTTCCTGTTGGGCGGTGCACTTATTGTTACTTGTAACAGCTGCGAACGGTATTCTGCACGGGACACACGGGCAGGTAGTTGTTCAGGTGTTCTTTGTTCTATCCTAACGAGTCTATGTGCAGGGACCTACTCACCCTTGCACGATCGTTACGATGACATTGACTTGATTTGAGATTCGTCGAGACTGCACAAACCTGGCAAGAGCGATATGCATTCAGTCCGGTGTGACACTGAGCTAGTGTAGATTGTGTTCATCCCATGTACATAACATTACCATGCAAATTCTCAAACTAAATCTATTGGTATTGTTACTTGATGCAAGCAAGACACCACTGCGAGTGCGAAGCAGCCGAACAATATCTTCCAATAGCAGGCCAGGGGAGATCGAAGCGAGACGCAAAGAACGGAGGAGTATTCGCTGCGAGCAGTGTGTGCCAAAGGGGAGGTGTGCATGAGGCAGCAGATTTCATCGCCATAACCATCGCAGAAGAGCACTACCTTGTGCGGCTTTGAACACGAGTTGGGACCACTCAGTCACTCACAAGGACTGATTATTCGACAAACCAGGCTCTGCGACAAGAGACAATATGTTGAAGGGTAGAATTAACAGCGTCATATTGTGTGTGAACGCCCACACTCCTCCAAACAAACGAGCGAGCAGTCTCCTGCAAAGTCAGCAAACGCTGCAAGCCATCCTTGCAATAATCTGAGTAGTGAGCAGGATTGCAACACAGCCGAACAATGAGCAAACCAGGAAAGTAGCCTGGGTAGCGTGTAAGTGAGTAAGTTGGAGACGAGATGCGACAAACGAATTGGGCTGGAGCAGAAAGAGGACATAGACACTTATGTGCATGCAATTCGGGATAGTAAACGGGATCATAACAAATTGGATGTGGTTCAACAGTATGGTGGGACACAACAACACCATCGCAAACTGCCGAGACATGAGTTAGCAAAGCCTGACATCAAAATAAATACTCACGGTCACTTAGAACGAGCAATAGACAGTACGAAGACGAAAACAACCAACATATTGTGGATGGTTTACATGGGGTAGATTGGACGCCTCAGCCAAGGTATATCAATATATTCCCATGACACGTTCATTGACAAGGTGCTCGGCATCTGACAAAACCTTTCTCCCACTGACATCGACTTATATATTACTCAAATTCTGAGTGGAATTCAAGCACCGCAACTACGGCGTGGTATTCCTAGCTGCATAGACCGTGATGTTGCATGCCCCCTAGGCCCCGTGGAAAACAGGACCTATGATATGCGTTGCTTTATGTTAGCTCATGATAGAGGTTATTTCGCGGTAATTGTGGTGTGAAGTCACTCGAAGTATGTCCGCAAAGCATAAGCTGAACAGGCATCCTTCGAGACTGAGTGGCCACTCACCTCGACGGACAGTATTAACTAGTTCCGTTCATCATATGCTGTAAAATTTCTGTTCCCATCTGTCCATTTTCGTGGGCAAGACAAGTTATCTGATGAGCGGGATGCTCCGTAAACTCATGATGGCTTCATATTGTATAGATAATATCTGCACAATATAATATATTCGTCAGAGGATATTACACACTGTAGTTGGGTTGGGAGATGCGGCCACGCAATTGTGAATTCATTCAGTGTTTACACAGACTACCGCAATCATCAATCAATCATCAACTGTACAGTTTTAACCGAAAATGTTCCCACGCATCGGCGTATAGCGTTCGAAACCCGGAGTCCCACTAAAGTGGGAGTCGGGGATACCTCCCCTGGGATAAATCTCTATCTTTGAATGTGCTACTTACAATTAGCTCCTTTTCGTGATCAAGTCGAGCTTTCTGCTCTCAGGCTATACCGGGGTCTCTTCCGTTCTAATATCTCATGAGACAAATTTCCTCTCAATTTTCAAAATTACACCCCTTCAATCATGTATGAGTGCAGTTATCACGATTTGTGTTGATCGGAGCTGACTCTGCATCGTCATTAGCCAAGAGCTAACTGACCAGTGACCAAATCAGAACTCCTACTACTATGCGTTTATGTTCTTTCAGAAGATGGCAGTGAGGAATATCAATCAGGCTTACTCATCAGGCTGAAGTTTCCGTTAGATAGTACAGGATTCCTTACGACCACCGGCACCTGATCCAACTAAATAAAGTACTACAGTCATATCATCGATTGGTAGTTAAGTGAGTACTCTATCGGTGGACCAATTGATAACTGATAAATTGTTTACCCCGCAGCCCTCTGTTGCTCATGGCATGTTTTGAGTATCACGCGGTCCTAGCTCCCAGTCATTTCGAGCTTTAAGGACATCGGTTTCATTTACATTTCCACATCTGTGCTATATTCACCTTCACTATCTCCTGTCGCACCATAATGGCTTTTGAAGACCTTGTTGCAATCTCCGCCGACTGGCTCAAAAGCCTAGAGGTTGCCTCGTCCACTGGAGATGCTACGTCATTTGTGAGCCATTTCCATTTAGACGGATGGTTCAGAGGTCGGTGCTTGTCCAAGGAACCGAGGTGCACTCACAAGTGTTCTCTTTCCTAGATCTTCTATGTTTTTCTTGGAATTTTAGGACGCTATCAGGCTCGGAACAAATATGCAGATTCCTCACGGAAGTGGTTGAAGGAAAGCCGCGACTTGAGCATTCTGGTCTTCGTGACTTCAAGATAGACGATCACACCGCCAATGCACCTTCACCATTTAAACTGCCAGGTCCGCAAGGCATTGAAGGAGTGCAAGGTGCTTTCACGTTTACCATCACGAAACCGGCTGCACTTGGACGAGGTTTCTTCCGCCTGACGCAAGACGCCGATGGGAAGTGGAAAGCTTTAACTATTTTCACAAATATGCAGGACCTCGTCGGGCATGAGGAGTCTTCCGCCAATCAACATGGTCTATATGAGGGTCGAAAAATGACCTGGGAGGAGGATGTCGAGGCAAAATTCCACGCTATAGAAGCGGACCCCACTGTTTTGATCGGTGCGTTGTAGTTTCTCTCATTAATCACGATGACCTGATGAGTATAAAAGTCGGTGGTGGGCAATCCGGCCTTACGTCTGCAGCACGCTTGCGTAGGTTGGGCATCCGTGCGCTCGTCATCGAGAAGAATGCACGTGTCGGAGACTCTTGGCGACAACGGTATGTGCAAACACAGCGATAGCATGTTGTTCTTTGTTATAGATGTGAACCACAGGTACCCGAACCTTACCCTGCATACTCCCTCATATCAGACCTCCAGTACGTTTTATCATCTTTCTACAAGAGGCTCGGGACTAATCTATACACAGTGCTTTATACCCCCTATCCGTATGTGGCTTCCGCCGTTCAAAGGTATCACGTATCTAAGTAATGCTAGGACAACCTTCCCTAAGTTCATTCCTAAAGGGAAACTTGCCAATTTCCTGGATTCATATGCTGTAAACCAGGAATTGTGCATCTGGCTCTCGAGTAGCATAGTTTCAACTCCAGTGTACGATTCATCATCCGCAAGATGGACTGTGGAAGTCCAGCGTGGAGACAAGAAAGTAGTTCTTAACCCGAAGTACCTGGTACTTGCCACAGGAAGCGGGAGCCCTCGGATTCCTACTTGGAATGGAATGGATGAATTTCAAGGAGCCTTGTATCATTCCGACTTTCATAAAGATGCAGAGCAATTCCGAGGCAAGCGCGTTGTCGTTGTGGGTGCGGTAAGGCCTATGTCTTGATCTCATACGTATGCACACATTCACAAGACCGTTAGGGTAATGCTAGTGGTGACATATGTCAAGATTTTGTAGCGCATGGTGCCGGTGAGGTGCGTATATGGATTGAACAATATTAAAATCATGGTTAGACAAGGAAAAAACAGGTGACAATGGTCCAAAGAAGCGCTACATGCGTTATATCCTCCAGTGCCGCAGAACAAACTCACTTCAAGTCACCTTTTCCTGATAGCACCCCTATCGAAGAACTGGATTTCCGCAATAATTCAATGCCTTTGGCCTTCCTCCTGCAACTGACAAAATCGGGTGGGATCCAACACGTAAAGATGTTGGACAAGGAACTCCACGACGGCTTGCGCAAGGCTGGATTCAACTTGACTTGGGAACTTTCTCCCGGCAGTGGTGAGGTTGGGCTGGATGGATTTTTGTTCAACCGCCAGGCTTCAGGAACTAGTGGGTTTAAATTTGTTCTTGAGACGAGTGACATCTTAAACATCATACAGTGCTTGACATTGGCTGTGGTAAGCTAATCGTCGAGGGCAGAGTCAAGGTAGGATTGTATTCATTACCTGAAGGCTGTGGCTGATTGTTGCAACATATGACCAGATAAAGCAAGGCCAAGACATCAGTCACTTCGACAGAGATGGAATCACGTTTAAAGATGGCTCCAAGCTTTCGGCAGATGTTATCGTCCTAGCGTATGGTCTGACTGATGGTTTCTCGTCGGTCTTTCTCACGCATGTTGCAGTACAGGAAATGAGCCCATCATGAAGACTACAAGAGCTCTTCTTGGCAACGAAATCACCGGACAACTTCCGCCTGAGGTGATGGGCCTTGACTCAGAGGGAGAAATTAATCAGACATATCGACCCTCCGGACATCCAGGACTTTGGTTTGCTACCGGTCCATTTGTGATCTCGCGTTTCTACAGTAAACACCTGGTGGGTTACCTTCCTCTGTCTGTCTATGTCTTCTTGATGAATGCGATGATACAGGGTCTCCAGATCTTGGCGAGGGAGCTTGGTATAGTATGACAAAAGGGGAGTTGCTGTTTCACATGATATATCTATATTACAGGTTAGAATCACAGATAGCGACGTCATGACTACCATGGAGCAATGAAAGAAGGCCAACAAAGAGCTCTCTCTCTGTGCCAATCTGTTGCATATTTTCATTTTGGAACGTTTTGACAAGGCCTGAATATGGCATCTATCTTACTGACTGCGCATGTCTGTAGTTGAAACTGGGTCAGAATTTTTCACGGTAGGCGGGTCTCCAGCCAATTCAATGAAAAGTAAATAATCAAAGTCAGGGACAAGTATGCAGGGTTCGCTCGGTGTAAGGTACGATTATCTTTATATTGTTAGGGCTTCACTGATCCGGCAGCCCATACAGCGGCTCTAATAACTACCTTGAATAGGTTCTGATTAGAGGAGGCTATTGATACATGGCGAGGAAACGCAAGAGGAGCCGAAATGTGAGATCTGATGTTACACCAAATTGTCAACGGACCGAGCGCAACTGACTTGCTGGCAACATCTGCTGGTATGGAAGATATGTACCTGCCTGCCTGTTTGAAGGCACAACCACGTCATGATCATGTATGCAATAATCATCTCAAAGAACAGCATTTAGCACATAAAAGTCGCCTTCCTACCATGTCCTTCAGAATTAACATCGGATCCCATATTGCACGAGTTATATACAATGCGTTTCAATGGTTCCATCCTCCTCGTTGCTGCTTTAGCAGCATCAATCTCTGCCATGCCTACTGATGCGGCGGTCTCTGAAACGGATGACTCTGATGTGTGTTTTGATGCCTGCATCAATGATGCAGACTGCGAGTCTTCGTGTGGTCTTTCACGATGCGTGAGTATCAGCAGTCTTCCTGGATTTGATAACGTGACTCACCTGCATAGCAGTCCTATCTTTTCTTCTGCTTTTAGTAGTGAGTCATGTTTCTACTTTCACGTCAGCGCAGTATAGCCATTGGCACTGACGTACGAGATTTGTAAGATTGATCAACTCACCGTCAGGAAAAAATTGGTGGAGTGGGCGTAGCTTTCGTTCGATTGTGAGGTGTCAGATATGAAGTGTAAGGACATAAAATGATCCTACTGAGGAACGTGCTGATCAGTCCACAGCGCAGTATTAGTGACTGCTGCATCACCGTAGACGGGTTTGTACCTAGTAAAAACATGTCTAGGTCCTGTATACTGTATACGGCTTCCTACTTCGACTTTTGAACTTTGATGTTAAATCGCTAATGGACCCTAACTGACAAAAATCTGCTGATATTGCAGGCAGATGTGGAGGCACGACCACGCAAGAATAATCTCAAAGAATAACACTCCGCACATAAATCTCATATCGTATACTTACACCCCATATATTCCCCCTCATCAGGAAAACCCTCCCACATAAACTTGGGCAAATTAGATGAATTTAGCGCAATTTCGATAGTTGTGAAAAACTTAGCTCTAAGAACGATAGCATAGATAATTATTATTGGCAACTAGCGCAGTGTCACAAAACTATATTGATCTAAGTATGTATTTACGATAAGATGGATATCGCAGGGAGTCAACAATAATGAAATGCAGACTCGCGCAGCTTTTGCTGTAGTGAGAGCTCACCGAAATCAGTAGTGTGATGATCGTATTACAGGTGCACGATTGCAACAAGAATGAACAAGGGAAGGCGGTTGAGAAACGGGATAAAGATAGACAGCAACCAGATGGACCGGGGGTTGGCTAAGAAACTGAAAGATGGCAAGAGAGATGCTGAAAGCAAGGCTGACACCTTTGAAGATTACGAATTGGATAAAACGCATATTGAAGGACCGAAACTCCTCCATCAGAAGCGGACTTGAGGTACGAGAAGAGAGAAATCTGGCTGCATCTGGTACTCAAGCAGATCTTGGGAATCGACCAACATGATGATATTTGCAGTTACATGATGAAATGTTGGAGAAACCGTGTGACACGAAAAACGATGATGTTCCGAGTCATGCGGCAAAGGGCCTATATGGAATAGATAGCTTTCAGCCAGAGTAGGGAAGTAGCCTGAGCAGCTGCGCTATCGTCATTGGAGGGGAGGGGATATATGGACGCTGTGGAGGCATGACTCGGACGCATGTATCTGGTGCAGTTGAGGAAGGCGATTACGACTGTAGGGAGCAGCGTCTATGGAAACCTGTGTTGAGTTGGCGTGGTAAAGCAGCACCTGACCGTCACCGCTTATGTTACTACTTAGTAATATCAGTAGATGTGCTACAACGTTACTAATTAGAGGGAAAAGTCTACCACACAAGACTTCAGCGATTTCTTCAGCGATTAGCAGTGACTTGTAAGGTATTTTCTTACCAGCTATTACCCAGCTGTACCCGGTGTATAGCCGGGTGGCTATATCCGGTGTATAGCTGGGTGGCATAAGCCGGTAATTCCCGTTAATTCTCCGCACCAACATGCGAGCTCGTCGTCGTAGACGACGGGCTAGCTTACTAAGCTTTCTAGTCCTCTCCACCCCACCATCAACGATGGGGAAGCAGCCCACTCTCCATTCAACATCGCGCCATGTGATGATGATGGTCCTACATAGCTCTGGTCCACATACTTCGTCAGCTGGACTCTCTTGTATATGCCAGGATCGCCTTGAGGCTGAATGCTTGAGAGAACAACAAGCTTGTGGTAAGCCCTATGTTACTATGTCCTTGTCCTTGCATTTACTTTCTTTCCCTCATCTGTCCCTCTAGATCAATGCCTTTTGCTTGCCACTGAGGCTGCTATCAAGACTGGAACCATATTTGACACTGATGACTTCCATAATCCCTCACTTGACAATTTCAATTTGACAGCGCACCATTCCAAAGACTACGACAGTGATGTCAGTACCGAGAGCAATAGAAGTGGGGGAATTCCACTCTGTTCAACTGAAGAGAAGCTCTTCTCTTCATATGGACTCCTGCAGTTGAACACCAGGCAAGTACTTTTTTAAAGTTCATTTCAGATTATGACCTTTGCCTTCTTACAGCTGTAATCAACACCACAATGACCAGTGCACACGGGAGGAATGCAATTCAAATATGCATGCAGCCTGGAGTGCTCAGATGTGAGTGCTTGCTGATGCCTATCTTCATTGGAAACATGGCCCTCGTGATGACACAGGTGCAGAGAGCCATCAACCAGTGCACTACTTCCACATCAGCAAGATTGATGTGTTCAGTACATACTCCAAGTTATTTTCATTATGATTAATGGGTCTTACATTACATAGACTATCATCCAGTGTGCGAGATTGCACAAAATCATGATGAAGCTGCAAACATAGCACTATTGCGAGTTGGTCTGCTCAGTTGCTCTCCTACAACTCCAACAGTTGTGATCACTCTACCATGTCTCAAACTTTACCATCAGCTTCAATGATGACAGTCGTCATTCAGTGTCCAGGCCTTCACCAAAGTGTTATGCGCACTATACAATGTATGTCACACTATTTGTAAAGTATATCGGCTCACTGTTTAGTTTAGGTCACATATATCAAAATATTTCATGAACAATTTGCGATCACTTTTGATGTCTACCTTGCTATCATTCGTGAGATTTGATCATGCATTGATGTGGTGCTCGGTCGATCTGACCCTGACTGGCGACTTCACAACAGCTGCCCTGCATGTACCTTCAAGGTCAGTAGTATTGGTGCTCTCTTTTTCAGTTCTGAATGTGTTTAGCAGCAACCTGATGAAGTTGCCTTGTTTCCTGCATCTCTCAGGGCTAT
>MU173078.1:35139-86420 GCA_016695475.1 Suillus decipiens | reverse complement strand
TATTATAGCTTACAAAAGATGATCCGAATCGATGGAAGTATGGAATCACTTTTGATAGTCCTTACTGGGGCAGACGTGCGTTGCCATGCTTGTTTCTTTGACTCAGATCTGTTTAGTTTACAGGGTGTTTACCAGGTACGAGTCAACGAGGATCAGCTGCATTATCTTGATGCAAAGCAATGCCATGTAATCCAGAAGATGCGTCAGGTGCATAACTTATGTTCCAAGTTAATACTACACACCACTGATGTATGCTGTAGGCGATTGACAAACTCAACGACAGTCTAGATGAGCTTGAGAATATGAATATCCCCACGACTCCTTATGATATAGCTACTTTCAAGGAATTTGCAGAACGTCAACAGAGGGTTGGTATCCATTTATATTGAGCACAGGCTGAACTTTTACAATGCCGCACGGCGCAGAAGGTAGAAATAACTTGTCAATTACGAACAGAGCAAGCTGCCAAGAACACATACCTCGCAGTGTGTATACCTGTTTATATTCGTATATCTACTGTACATTTACGTCACGTCAGCATCAACGATCGGCTCGTGTACGAGAGGCCTTTCTCCAGCTCTACCGTCAAGTATACTGCAATGTTAGCAAAAAGGTACTTCAATCAATTTTCTCAAGTGCATCACAGTCAAGTGTTTCTTTATGTTAGGACATTGCCAATGAACCCCCTTCACTACCCATTTTCTGTGTTGGAAGCACGGATTTTAACCAACTTTTGGGAGTAGACAAACGATATAGAGACACTCCTTTGGTTTTTACTGATCCACAAAATGTATCAAGTATCCTGTCTTTTGGCGAGATATTGTTGTTGATTATTTTTAGACTGGTATCCCACAATTGTCTCAGCATATTCACGACTTTGGTCGTAGGAACGCTTTTTCAGATATTGATGCACTTTTTCATAGGTGTACTGTGTTACAGAAAGAAACCAAAAGTTTCTTTTCTTGTTTAACGCGAGATCCGAAGCTCACAGCCTATGAGGATGCAGCAAGAGGCCTGGTGGAACATCTCAAAGATGTAAGTTGCATTATTGTACTTGTATGGTACGAACGTAATGCAAAAAAAAAGATTATCTATGCGACACGACAAACTCCAGAAACCAAGATTCACGACTACGTGAACAAACTGGAGCGAGCTCTCCAAATTGAAGCCAAGAATGTTTGTCTCACTCCTAACATGCACGAGCAAGCACCAATCGAGCATTTCACACATAGGCTGCTGAGAACAGTCTTGGCATCATCAAGACACTCGGAAGTGACTTCCGATATCAGACCTACCGTGCCATCATGAGAAGAGATGGTGAATGGCGAACAACTGATCTCAATGAGGACCTCGTAGATGGCATGTTGGATGGGACTGTATCAAGGTTCGTTATTTTGCATTAGGATATCTGTATATATGTTTATCCGAAATTTCTGACAGCGTATGGCACCAATTTTTCAATGATTTCTTGAAATCAGAACTGGAGTCACTCATCACGGTATGGACCTTTATGCAGCAGAATTTGACATCTATTTACCTAGCTTTCAGGCTATTCGAGATCACCATGATGTGACTATCCAGTCTATTAGTACGCATGTATTCTATGATTGAGACAATGTTTGACCTCATTTTTTTGCAGAGGATAGAGCGAAACGCAAGCCGAAACAAAGAGTTGGGGTGTGCATTGAAAAAAAAAGCGATGGCATCCGTCCGCTGGGTATGCTGAAACCTGCAAAAAGCGACTATCTATTGAGTGTTCAAGAGATGCAAAGGTAAGGCTTTTGTTGTATTTTATCAACTTTATATACAACTAGTTCGCTATAGGGAATTCGGTGGATCATTCAAGGGACTTCTCCGTGACAAGCTCGAGGTACATTACCGTTGTGTTGCAAGGCAGTCTGGCACGGGAATGTTCCAACGAATGAAGGTAGGTACAATCATCTTGACTTCTTGTGAAGAATGCCGAAAATTTTATCTCGCATCAGGATATAAATGAGAAGAAGTTTAGTGGACAGGATGTTCAAGAGCTCTATGCTGAGCTCGTTGATGAAGTCATGTCAGCTATCCGCAAGGCAATAACGAAGGGAGAAAATGCGCTCGACACAGCACTCGCCCAGTTATATTCGTATATTGAGCACACTTTTGTCTGTATGTTGCGCACTGCTTTCGGTCTAAAAGCATTGGCTGATATCCGCGTCAGACACTCAGGATGACGATACAATGAACAAGAATCCACAGAAGAAGATGCGGATATTCCTTGAAGAAGAGTACGGAAAACCGCTGGCAGAGTTGACAATCATCGCAGATATGTGTAAAGAGCGCAACACAACTCCAGTAGACTCAGAGGCAACAGCTATCACAGGTCAGGGTGTGTCCATGGTACAGTGAAGTTGGTTGTCCATCTTAAAGGCTTGGAATTTACCTTTCTCGTGTATTATTATGTCCTTTGCATGCAGTCAACTTGATCAATTGGGCCATATGTTATATACGTGTTCTGTTTCAACAAGCATTCTAATATATCAGCACAATTACCGACCTTGTGCAATAGCGAGCTCCAGAAAAGGCTTCTAGTAGACTAGTTTACAACTTGACAAGGTTTTTAAACCAGGTCCTCCCACATGTAACGTGCTCTTTATCGCTACAGGGCGCGGAGGTGCTGGTCTAGCTAAGTGTATGTCGTCAACGACTAGTTTTGCACTTTGTAACTACCTTAGCTACAACCTACTAAGTGGAATACTATATCGTACATACCAGTTCAAACAATGGAAGTATAGATAGCAGTATCGAAGAAGTTTGGGACAAGAGAGCATTTAGAATTTAAAGGAAGACGTACAAAGTGAGGATATAACTTGTGCGGTACTTGGTACACCAAGTACGGATTTGGGTTCTGTTGCAGTCTAGGTACTTATGCTGTTCGTCCAGAAGGCAGTGAGTAGCATGGGCTGAAAGAGTAATGGCAAATGCGTTGCTAGAGACTCCGGCATGCGGAAAGACCCTTGCGATTGCGAGGGCTGGTGAGGATGCGGGGGCGAGTGAGAATGAGATGGCGGATGAGGGATAGTATGCAATGATTGTGACCAGCTGAATATCAATTGCACAGGCGGTGAAAAGGTCTGATGCCGTGCAGAGTTGGTCGATGACCAGCGCGCGTGGGATCCATGTGCATGAATGCGGGAGACACGCAACTCGGAGAATGCGGCCCGGCAGCGAAGCCAATCTTGACTGGTCTTAGCCCCTGTGCAAATTGATTAATATTTACTCCATGGCGAGTCGTGCCTTCGGATACGTTCGCAAAATAATTATATTGTGTGTCGAGGGGCTGCCGCAGGTTTTATGTAGTTTCTTTTCGGGCTTAGTCAAATGCATATCGGATGAATTGATGTCTACAATATCAGGCGCTGATCTGAGCACCACTAGTGCACAGAGTGATTTAGACTCCACTCGCTATCAAGGTGGAACATATGTCCAAACCAAACCTCTGTTCGTGAAGCCATTGCGTCTTAGTATGGTTCATGCTTCGCAGGCACAAATCAGTACCATGTTTTTTCATCGTCTGTTTTCACAAAATATATTTCTTGCAACCGAAGCTCCTGCACACGCATTAAATCACTGAAGGTCAGTAAAATTTAATTTTTTCGAACAGTTGTGAGTCGCACAAGGTGTTCGGAGGCTAATAGAAGCTACTTACCTCACTAGGAAGGTTCTGAGGTGTAGAAGCCTTGGAAGTAGAGTGCGGTGGCCTGGCTTTCCATACCGGAGGGTCTTCGTGCAGCACTAGCAAGTGCGGTAGCGTTCAATTGAAATTATAAATTACTCGACTACCATCTAGCACCATTACACGAACTGATGGTCGTTATCACTGCACCACGAACAAATGATCTGTCTCGTGCTGACCCTCAGGAGCTACAGGCAACACTTTCTTGACCCAGGTGTCTCCAACGTATATCGGGTACCGATGGTTAGCGCCGGCGTAGTACCTACGAGGACGTTCTTCTCCCTGAGCAAAAACCTTGACAGACGGGTGCGCAAGTGGGGCGATAAGATCGCGTTCCTCGGGCAACATCAAACGAAGGTCGGCGATATCTGACGCATTGACAAATATTGGTTGGCGAGCTTTGTCAGACAGGTAGTGGACCGGCGTTGATCGCACAAGTCCCTGCTCCTGCATTGGAATGACTGATAGTACATTGACGTTGCCGGAAAGGAGTCGGCGAGGACGCTGTATCGGCATCCAGGGCGTCCAGTCAAGTTCATCCGCGTCTGCAATCTGCTTCTCCCATTGCATCTTCTCGTGTTCATTATCCCATGGCTCTGATGGATCAGGTGCGATACGAAGATTCAGCTTGACACCATGTCCCAGTTTCTGATAGTAAGTTGAAAAATCAGGAACAGCATTGTGCTGCACCGAGAGGGATAATGAAAGCGGTTCGGAAGACGTGGAAAAGATGTGGCTTTCATGAGTCAAGGGCACAGGAGTTGCGCCAAATTTGATCTTGCTGCATGTTGAACGACTAACTTGAGAGCATCCCGAAACCCGCGCAAAAACGGAGGGGACCAACGCCCCGATGGACGGCATAACTGGCCGTGATCGGTTCTGGAGCTCCTGAGAACGCCATTCAATGTCATTCGCTGAGGAAGCACACAGCTCTACAGGAATGTCTGTCCGATTCGTATAGCCTGTCCGATGAACAATGGCCGTGATATTCACGGACGAGTCTAGAAAGCATGCAATCAGATAACTAGGTTGAGATTTCCATTTCACTGAAACATACTTCGATAAACGTAAGCTCCTTCAGGAAAAGATACTTCAATCGTGTAGTTGCTCCGCAACCTGTCTATTGATGGCTTCATGTTAGAACCAGAGTGTGCGGGTGCCGGAGATAGAGATACGTTAATACTGGGAGCGGTGATTTCTGTCGAGAGGGCGAACGGGGTGAAAGCTGTTATTCCTGCACGTATCTCTGAAGTGGTGCCATCACTAAACCCGATTTCGACAAAGTACTCGTAAATTGATTCGCTGGATATTATCTGCAACGATGTTGAGTACAAGATGAAACCACCAAAGGCTGTTCCCACATCATTTGGTCCCCCTTGAGAGACGGAACCTACGCGACAATCTAATCCTGGAGGGTAGTTTGTATTTGGTACCAGAACTCCGAATTCGCTCGTGAAGTTTCTTGACAATGGACCTGTTTTCAACATTAAACTGAGTCTACTCAAAATCTGAACACGTACCTGTCTTCTCTGCGCCGGCCAGAGGACTCTTGATCTCAAAGGCAATCCGTTCTTCCTCATGCATAGACCACAGATTATTATGAATCAAGTTCCTGTTCGCCCTCGAGGCCATTCCCGTATACGTCAATTTGTACATTTTCGGAATCGGCGCATCTTCCCGTCTGTCGGTATGTCCAGTGGAGGACACGAGGGAGAGAAAACAACTCACCTCAATTTCCAGAATACATTTTCCTTATAACGCAAGCCTAGCGTATAGCTCTCTGCGTCAATGCATGGCCCGCTGAGTTTAATCTTGACATCGCCTGTGATAACTTCGCCGGGAACCATATCAGGTGCTCTCACCCAGGCAAGTGCCTGGCACTGGGACGGTGCATTGCTAAGCCCTTTAGATTCTGGAGCGGGTGAGTTAGTGAACGCAGCGACGTTAGTCGCCAGGACAAGCGCGAGGGATATCCAGCGCAGCATTGCTGTGGAACAATATATCGATATAAAGGAAACCAGAATATCGATTGTCCAGCATTTATAGTAAATGACAGCGTCTCTTTGAGAGGACGGGTGTCAATGGTGTGAAAAGGACGGAGACGTCTACTACCGCTTATTGTGTGAACACGCGTAACACATTGTGAAAACACCGCGATTACCTGCACCGTCTACAGCAAATATGATCCACAGGAAGCTTCGCCATCAATAAATAGCTTGCCTATAAGCCAAGAAACGGGTGATTCTGAATTGGACGTTTCCGTACCATCCCCCAAACTCCCAGGGCCCATGTCCGTCCCGTGAGGTTCTCGTATTACTGCTAGTGTGCAACATAGCAAAGACTCACTTGACAAGTGCATCGAAAGCAGAGAGAATAAGCATAAGTCGACTTGAAAGTTATTGGCTGGATGCAAGAAGTTGCAGACTGATGGTAGTCATTGCATTTGCGATAGCGCACGCTGTCCGTGTCACGAGTCGATGCAAAAGGCACGATGTCAAAGGTGTAGCGGTCTGCTGTGCAATAGAATCTCAGAACTGACATGGACATGTTAGTTTGATGTAGAAGTGTTACGGCAGTGAATGAGATTATGAAATCGTGGTGTATGATGAAAAAGGAGATCCTCTTCGGACGCCGGCGTTGGTTGGCCTTCTAGTCACTATCGCGTATATTTCACTAGGGCGAATACCAATAAACTAGACGTGACATCCCATTGAGGCAATCTCCTGGTACCAAGTACAATCTACACCGAGAGTTGGTCGTATTACAAAATATCTATGCTGAAAACATTAACTACGCTATACATAATACCGATTATGAACTGATTACACATATTCTACGAGCTCAATCAGGGAATCCATTTGTCCAAGGAAAAATCAAAGTGGAGTACACTCCAGAAGTCCATACCATCGCTCACCTTTCGCGATCCAGCTGTCGACGGTAAAACGCATCTTCGGGGCAACGACTGGCAGGTTCTTCTGCTTTGCATATGCATTATGCACTTGCCTAAGATTACCAATGACAGGTTGTAGACGAGCTACAAATCGATCGAAAGCATCTTTATCCGCTTCCAAATCAACGGGAGGTAATCCAGATAGAAGTTTACACTTTGCAGTTGCTCAGAACCTGGGAAAATGTACGAATGAGGCAAAAACTTACCTCTTTATTGGAGGCAGAGACCATGATATCGTTTCCTTCGTCATCTTCCAATAGGAAAAGCAGGTTGTAAAACCATTTGCAATGCGTATCGAGCATGTCATCGCAGTCGACACAGCGTTTCCAGGTCCGCTGTAAGCTACAGAGCATATTAGTGTCGTCTAGTGAAAGAATTAGTTTGAGCTGACATAGTCTGGCACTTCATGCACCGCAGGTACGTGGCTTTATTGAGATCGAAGGGATAAAAATCGGACACCCGCGCAACGACAGTGAATGTATTCGGACAGACAGTGCTTGCGACAACTTGCTTCAGGGTGAGATCTTGTGATGTCTCGGGAGTCGGAGGGCGGGATTTTGCAGTGGAATTGACCGTTGGTTCAATGGACACCCCGTCTCGTTTCATTTCTAACTTCCACTTTTCTTTGCGTCTGTTGTGGGAGTGTCAGTGACCAGCAAAATGTCAATAGTCCCGTCAACACGTACTGTAAAAGAGCTTGTACATCATCCTTCTCGCGGTCATTGGCTGTAATGATCAGTCGTTCTTCACCCCCTAGACGACCGAAGGCACCCTTGACATCTGTCCTCTTGATCAAGCGCAAATTCTTGATTCTATACACTGCGCCTGGCTGAAGGTCACGGGCCATTCCTATTTGCCCACCCTCCAGGACAATCTTCACGATTCGGCGGTCGAGACCAAGAGCCCAGCGTGTCGCCTCTGCTGGATTGACAAGGTAGGGATTGAATGTGTAATCTGTAACGTAAATAACTGGCTCTTCTGCAGAGGCAAGATCGACATGAAGGACCTGTGAAATGTGACATGAAGTAAGTGAAAGACATGATCTTTATCCGACCCACCTCAACCGTGCAATGGAAGAACCCTACTTCGTCGTCAACATCTTCAATCAACTTGGTGTCAAACCGTGCAGAAGAGCTGGACGCCCCTCCCCCTTGTTCAAACTTCTTTTTCCGCCTGAAGAATAGGCGATGAGTGGTATTTTCTGTTAAGCTAACAGCACTACTCACTCTAGCAACGCGCGGAAATGTAAGTTCTTGCCATCTACGACCTCGTCAAGCTTTTTTGACTTGTGCATTTCCACCAATTTACCGCGGAGATTAAGTCCGGAGTTCATCAGTACACGCGAGTTTGGGAGGTACCAGAACTCTCCGGGCTGCATCGTCTTTGCGAGGAGGCCCGCTTTATCCCACATTTCCATTTTGAAAACGTATTTTGATAGTTCCGACGAGCACCAGCTTGCTTGAGGCGGGTCGGTTCCAGGGTTCACAGTGTAGTCGGTCACATACGCGGTGTTGGGCCCACTGGTGTTTTCGTAGATATATAAAATCTAGACATCCTTCAGCTTCACATTTATGATGAATCATTTGTAGACTCACTTCGACGGTGCAGTCGAAATAACCTTGAGGAGAAGTATCTATAGTGACCTCAGAGATAAGGTGATGCTCTCGCGAAGGACGTGGGGCACACTGCACGGTGATACTTTGTTCTTTCGCATGCATTGCCTGCCACCAGTCGGCAAGCTGAGCACAGTACTCCGCTTCTTTGCCTTGCTCACTCGGCTCATAATAAGGTGAGTATGAATACCCTAAATTTGCGTCTTGGGCCTCGGAACGCGGAGCGTCATTTCTATTAGGATTGCGGAAACGCCGGGCTTGAGTATCATAGGTGGCCCAACGCAACTTATCCCAATACCCTGTGCCATTGACACCGCCACTGAATGTGGAGGTCTGGACAAATAATGTGAATGATTGCGAAGTGATACAGTGATTGATGGATACCTTCACACTCCGAAAGAGGACTATATCTCCAACTTCAGCCTGAGGGAGCCACTCCGCGTGCTTCTTCTGGAAGCAGTTGACCGTAAATGTATAAGTCACGAAATCTACATCCTTTTCCATGCAGGACGGGTCGACGATACAGAAGTTACGGGACCATTCTAGTATCACGATCAAAAATGAGCCAATAGTAAACGCTGACGGAGTCGCACCTTCGTTACGCGTTCGGAACAGAGGCTTGGTTGACGTAACTACACCAATGACGTTGAAACATCCCAGTCCCGAATCAATCTTCCTAATTGGTACAAATACATCTCCCTATAAATAGATTTCAAATGAACATGGATCGAGCTTCTCTAAAGACACGAAACACACCCCTTGCGTAGTCATTCCAGCCTCCATGGACAGTGGTCCACGATTGGGCGCGGAATCGTTTGCAGGAGGCGGTGAAGGCATGGTCACCGCCGTTGGGGTTGCATTGTTAGACGACGACGAACTAGTGTGTTCAGAATCTAGGATTGTGCACTCGTTAGAGGGTACTTGTAGTGCTGACCGCAAATTGGTGGGGGGTGGTGATGGCGCCCGTAAAGTAACCGCCTCTGTTTGGGGAACCGCTACCCCAGGCCCACCTGGTTTACGTCTGGCCTCAAAAGCGGCTGCCTTCAGTGCTTGCTTGTTCCGCCTGCGCTTCTGCTTTTTCGTGAGCTCCTGTTCCGATGGCTGCGCACCAGATTGAGGAAGAGTAGAAGCAGATGAATCGAGATGTTGATGGGACGCAAGGACAGGCGTTGGCTCTTCTCGTGCTGTCTGACCAGTAACAATCTCCTGTTGCGGGCTTTTAGATGGGGGATTTATGTTCCGCATTTGCACATCTTCTGCACAATGTTGCCGGGCAATGTCCCCGATGCGAGGGATGTCGCCAGTATTGCTGAACCAGTCTACTGGATATCAAGGTCGTATCAACACAAATTACTTCTGTGAACATAATAAAACATAATAAATCACCTTCCCAAGTACTGAATACCTTCCCTGCTGAGGGTCCTGACATGAGCATGGTTGCAATCCCCTCTTTGAACATGAGCGTAACGGGTAGATAGAAAGGGGCAGAAGATTGCTTCCTTGGCCGAATCTGCGCGCCCTTCAGAGAAAGGCATATCCTATCATTAACAGCAAATGGGAAGGGAAGCAATTCTTCGACTTTGGACGAAATGAGAACGAGAAAGCGGTAGGTATCGCCGTGTTCGTGCATCTCGATGTTCACCTGACGTTGTTTACCGATACAAGGGAAAATCATGTGAATCTTGGCCTCGATATTGTTGGTTTCATCGGTCGCGGGGTCGAGGAGGTCGGTTGCATTCTTCCGACGTGTTTCATCGAATAGTGCGAGGTTGTCCTCCAAGCGAGGTCTTTTTGGAGGGGATCCTTCTTCCGCAGATATCCTTTTCATGACTTCGTTGGAATGTGCAAAGCGTGTGCACAGAGGATGCCTACTAAATCGATAATGAATCAAGAGACGAAGAAAATGCAAACTGATGAGACGCGGTGTAACGCGGGTTGACCCCCAGGCACTCCTCGTATAGCGTTATGTAACTTATGAAGATCCTGGCAGGACCCCAGGAAACTCTCATCATGACCACACTTCCCTTACCAACTCTATTCTCCCGGGCGCTTACAACAGCCTCAAAAGCCACGAATCTGCCAACTGTCGACGATGACACACAGGTGCGCTTTTATACTGGACCACATATTGTTTATTGTTATCTGATAATATCACGAAGGAACTAATTCAATCAGCCGTAGCTGATCTCAAGGAGCTGGACCGGCGCGTCGCAGCCCTTTCTTTGTTCAGTTCCAATGAGGTTCTTGAGGATATCTCTACCAGGAATCTGGTGTACTTGTTTGCACGATATGTTCTGGCTGAAGTGCAGAATCGCATGAAGACAACAGATAGGGACGAGCGCATGACCGTTCTCAAACAGACACAGGTGAATTCTCTATTTCCGTTGATCAACCAGAAGGTCTCAACCTGTGATCAGGTCTATCTGAGATCATTCATCCATGATTTGGACACTTATTGCTTAGTACCTGAAGTGGATCGTGCGCTGTACGCACAAAGCGCATCTTCCATAAAGGACGCGGCTAAACGGCGAGAAGTCAAGATCAAGCAGTTCAAGGCTGAGAAGGACTTGCGTGCGCGAATCGAAGCTGTGCGAAAACGACGGAAGCAGATACCTGTCGGAGACCTGTCCCAAAGTGATTTTGATCTTATCCGATCATTGCTCCCGTCAACCGTTTCTCCTCAAGTAAGCAACGAGGACGACGATGAGGATGATTCAGAGACAGATGAGATCCTTCGGGAAGCAGTACTACTACTACTACGATTAAATTATGCCCAAGCGTACTCTCAGCTCGAGAGCATGGATCAGGAGCTCGAACTCCTACGTAACGCCCCACCTCCCAGGCTGGGTCCACCCTCTGACAACAGGAAAAATAAACTGAAGGAACAAGATGACATGTGGAAACTAGACACAAAATCTCCCGCCGGTGAGAGCGGACCATTATTTGACTCTAACGGGAAGGTATCAAAGCATCGCATTCCCACCGCCAAATGAAGTTGATCGTTGTGATAGCCCCTAAGGCCATTTACTATCCTTCCTGCGGGCGCAGCAGATCGCACACGTCTGCAATCCCAGGTCTTCGGACCTGGTCACCGTCTGCCAACGATGAGCATTGACGAGTACCTCAAAATTGAACAAGAACGTGGCAACATACTCACAGGAGGAGGGTATGTTCTCCATTCGAGTTACTTAGACACACTAATTAATATGTGCAGCCCACAATCTGAGGAACAACCAACGTCGTCGGAACAGCTGGCGATGGACTCCGAAACGGACGGTACAATCTTTGGTGATGTGAAATCGGAAGAAAAACGGCAGAAAGATGAACAGTGGGCACAGTTCAAGGACGCTAATCCACGTGGAGCGGGAAACACGATGAATCGCGGTTGAAGGTAGGAAACTCGTTGTATTTTGTCACAAATAATTCGTAATGTGACGAACGAGGACAGCAGAACGTACTTGATTGCAACACGGGCAAGCAAAATAGGTATCATGAGGGGGTAGTACGTATCATCGCATGGAAAACATTGAGTCAGCAATTACACTGTGATGCCTCTGGTACGGCGGCAGCCTGCTGTGTCGTAACATCGATTTCTACAATGAAAGGTCAATTCCTGAATTAGTGACACGGTACGGGAGACATACTTGTATTCTGAGCATCTGCTTGGCCTTCTTTCTCCATCCCAGGTAATGATAGAGCAATCTTCTTAAACAAGCTCTTTACATTATGTCCAGCTTTTGCTGACGTTTCCATGAACATGATGTTCATTTGTGTCGACTTTGCGGTTGCCTCCTCTATAGTGACTTGGCTGATTGCTGTATCAGACGACTTCATGTTACAGATGAAAGGAAATGTTTCGACAAACCGTTTCTCCGATAGATCGGCCTTGTTACCGACGAGTACAATAATGACATCGTTCCCCCGTTCTGACCGAACGTCGTCTATCCATTTTGACGTTGAAAGGAAGGATTGTCGATCTTTCCATTATTTAGCACCTATCACATCATGTGAACTGAACTTACTCACTAGTGATATCATACACGACTATAGCTACGGACGAATCTCGGATGTATGATGGTATTAGTGAACGGAAGCGTTCCTGAAGCAACACAAATGAGCCAACAACCACCAACACAACCAACCACTACACGTCACACGCACCTGTCCAGCAGTATCCCACAGCTGTAATCGCACTGTCCGGTCCTCCAGGTACATAGTCTTGCTCAGGAAGTCAATACCGATGGTGGCTTGGTAGGTGTTGTCAAATGTATCATACATGAATCTATGCCTATATTAGCATATGAAACGGGCCCAAGATCCACCGTGACTGACCTGGTGATGAGACTAGTCTTCCCGACGCTCTGGTCGCCAAGGAGAACGATCTTAGTGCGTTTCGGGGGCGTCGAGGAGAAATCGGCAGCTGTAGGTGTTGATGAAGCCTCCATTGGCGGGGTACAATCCTGGCCTACGCCTAAACCGTGTACAACAATGATGAAATAAGGCGATTGGCTTGCCAAGAGCCTGCCAATTAAGACCTCTGGATGTAAAAGTCGGTCGAGTTGAGCTCTGTCATGGCAGTGTGTTTATCTGTGTTTGCTCAGTTATTACTACCAGTGTATGTAAGCCATGCGGTATACTTAGAAAATCATTATCTCCATCAACCTCGAGGCTCTGCAACCACCTAACATTGATTTTGGCATATTTTGGATAGGGCATGCAATGAAACTTTCAGAAAAAATTGCAGCGTACAGCTCGTCCCATCCTTTCTACACTTTTGAGTTCTTTCCCCCTCGGACTGATCAGGTTCGTGCGTGGTGTTTTCTTGTGATGCACGTCCTTCACAATCTATGTCAGGGGTTCGAGAATCTAATACCACGTATATCACGCCTGTCAACTCTAAACCCCCTTGCGATAAGTATAACATGGGGAGCTGGGGGTTCGACAAGAGAACGAAGCATTGATCTTGCGGGTCTGACCCAATCAGATTATGGGATTGACACCATTTTGCACTTGACATGCACAAATATGGTCCCAGGGATGGTGGATGATGCTCTCAGGGTGAGTTACTTCCAAAGAATTTCCGGGCCACAATGAACACCGCCCTAACAGGCTGCAAAAGTGCGGGGTATACAAAACATACTTGCGCTGCGTGGTGGTAAGCATCGCGGTTCTCGTTTGAGACATTTTTTCGTGTTACTACTGATGTTCTACGTAAGATCCATCTCGAGGAACCGAACATTGGACGCCCATTGACTCTCAATTTACTTGTGGGCTTGACCTGGTGAAGTACATTCGTTCTTCTCCGGAGTTTTCCTCCCATTTTTGTATTGGCGTTGCAGGTGAGGGCTCATAGTTTGAACTCATTAATTATTACTGACATACGTGTAATAGCCTACCCTGAAGGTCACCCAGACCGCGAAACCGATGAAGATGGTAGTTTAAATGTCCTGAAAGAGAAGGTTGATGCTGGAGCAGATTTTATCGTAACGCAACTATTTTATGACGCAGATCCGTTTCTCGAATGGGTCGACAAAGTTAGAGCAAAAGGTTAGTAGAAACTCACGATGTCATGTATGTCCCGCTGAGCGGATCGCAGGCATCACTGTACCAATCATACCCGGCGTCATGCCTATTCAAACATATTCTTCCTTTTTGCGTTTGATCAAGCTATGTGGAGTCAAGGTTCCCCCGTCAGTTATAGCTGCCCTGGAGCCTATCTGTGTAAGTGCTCCAATAAGTCACAATACTTTGCTGATTAGAGGACAGCATGACGACCAGCTTGTCAAAGACTATGGTGTAGGCCTTGCTGTTGACATCATTCGGAAGATTACCTCCAAAGGAACAATCAAGGGCATTCATTTTTGCACTCTAAACCTTGAGAAGAGTGTTCAGCTTGTGATAGAAAAACTGCAGTGGGCAGGTGGCAGCCCGGCAACGAAGAATAAATTGATTGCTGCGAGTTCTGTTAATATATGGTTAAGGTCAAGTCGCTGATTGTAGTCTCAGGACGCACCAGGACCGATGATCCATGTGCAGCTCGCTAACTCCTCCGATTTGGTCGTTGATCCCACCACAGCGACAAACACAGCAAGAAATGCACTGACGTTCAAGCAAACCTTGGATCCGGATCCCGGCCGAGGGGAGCTGAATAATGCAGCGACATGGGATGATTTTCCGAACGGTCGTTTCGGCGACTACAAGAGTCCTGCGTTCGGTGCTCAAGATCAGTGGGGTGGTAGTGGCTTGTCTGTGCGAATTGTTTTTCTGCCCTGCCCAACCAGCGTGCTGACAGTCCTTGCAGCAATATGAAGGTCTTAGTGAATGGGGTCATCCAAAAAGTACTGATGACCTTACCTCACTCTTCCTGCGCTACCTTCATTCGGAGGTGTCCTCGTCCCCATTTTCCTCCTTACCACTTTCTCCGGAGTCGCTGACGATCCTGCCGTACCTCGAGCAGCTTACGAAGCGCGGGTGGTGGACGATTTCCTCCCAACCCGCAGTAGACGGAGCGTGCTCGACGGATGAGATTTTCGGGTGGGGTCCGAGAGGTGGGTATGTTTATCAAAAAGGGTTCGTGGAGTTTTTCGTGGAAGAGCAAGACCTAGCGAAGATTGAGAAGAAGATTGAGAAAGAGGGGCAAGGTTGGGTGCACTATTTCGCTGGGAATTTGCACGTGAGCATTCCCTCGAATATTACAATGTTTTTACAGACTCACGCGGGTACAGGGAGAATGTAGAAGTAACGTACCCGATGATGGCAGGAATGCAGTCACTTGGGGTATGTTTCCCGGGCAAGAAATCACTCAGACGACCATAATCGAGTGCGAGTCTTTCCTGACGTGGAAGGTACGCGTTAACTTTAGACCCATTCTGTCCATGCTTGTACCGATAATATCAATACAGGATGAAGCGTTCTCTATCTGGGCTGAGTGGGCTTCCTTCTACCCACCAGGGTCCGAAGAAAGAGAGCTATTGAATTCTGTCCGCAGAGAGCGGTGGCTAGTGAGCATTGTGCATCATGACTACAAGAGACCAGATGCTTTATGGACATTTGTACTGGATGGAGAACTCCCACTATGACGCAATCGCTATGTTTGAATCTATCAGAAGAGCCAACCTTGTAATGTCTGAGTAGGGAAATGTGTGACAAAGCGTCTGGGACAACTTCCTCTAGAAACAGTAGAGTAAGTACACCTTCAAACTGCGCACATACCAGACAGTGCCGTGTCGTGCCTCTTCCCAGCTCATGAATAGAACGCGCATCCTCTCATCCGTACTCTATCGCAATGGTGCAGCAAAAACGTACCAGAAAAATGAAATATAGCCTTTAACATTATCGACACATCCAAAAGTGATATCTTGGCCTCCTGCTATGGTGTTATATCTGCACATTTATTATTTGCGCGTTCCGCACTGCTCCGCAGCACGCGCGTTGCACCCCTGCACTGCGCGTTCGATTCCCGCAGCGTGCGCGTTGTACCCCCGCACTGCGCGTCTTGTCAGTAGTGCCTCCCCATTTGATTCAACCCTTCCCCGCACTACGCGTTTTCACAGATTGTCTACACATTCACGTTTAAAAGTCATGAGTAAAACCTTAGGTCTATTTTCCCTCATTATGTCACTTACCCCGCCTTTCCAAAGCAAAAGAACTGTCGATTGATTTTACCATGTAGCAGACAAAAAAAAAGAGTATTAAGAGAGAATAGTGTGTTGAATTCAAATGGTGTACAAGTGACTATATACAAAGTACAAGTCAAAATACAATCTCGAAGGCGTGATTTGCGTTTGTTCGTCTGTGGCATCACCAACTTTGTCAATCCAGCGGATCACAGTGCAGGAACACACTTACCCAAATGAAGAAAGTGCACGAACGAGTACAAACAAATGCAAATGAGTCCCAACTGAATGGAAATGAGTGCAGGACAGCAAATGCAAGTGCAAACAAGTATACCCTCGTGTGACCGGTGACTAGCGGACAGACAAGCACAGACAAGCGCAAAAACGGCGAGTGACAATTGGGGCGAGGGCGTTATGGGAGGGTGTTAGAGCCAGGAGGTTTGATATGGTGCATGCATCTAAAAGTCGGTAAATCTCCCGCAGGGTCAGTACTAGTAATTAAAACACTTGCAGGAACACTCACCTAAGATGGAACACAGGTGCGTTGTTGACGTTTGAGTCCATTCTACCACAGCTGCTTCCAGTCCTCCTCGCATCTCTTTTGCTTCATGCAAGTTGCTGCACGCACCATAGGTAGGACCTCCCATGCAATGACGAACGGTGCACATCGAGATGTCCCTTGACTTTGAATATTGTGTTCCACACAATGGACCTAACAGCGCGACATTCCTCGTCAAAGATATTATTGATGCGAGCTGAAATGAGTTGCTCAAAAGCATGCGGCAAGAATTCTTTGACATTATACGTCAGTGCGAGGGAGAGAAGTTGTGATGGTTTGAGTGAGTAACGTTGCCGGCGAACAACACAGACATCTGCATCTGCATCTTTGCAAAGGTAAATATCGCTAAGCTCCAATAGTCGAATTATGGCAATATTGTTGAGTATTTTGAGAACATCAGGCCTCCATCTGCATGATATTGGCCATCAGACCCAGAGTCCATGTTGGAAGTCAACCCGTCAATGTAGTATGTATGTAGTCCTTTTTTGTTTGACTCCGATACCACTACGCCAGCGGAGTTACCATATTAGGTAACTCAACCCTACACTCGTTCTTCGCTTTCCCCCGTCTCTCACATTTTATGTAGTTCATCTTTCACTATAACTTTTCTCGCTCACCTGGAATTTTTTTTTTGAAAGTTCTAATGCAGATATTGAAGAGCTCCCAAACAACTGTCTGATGCCACAGGCCCCGCACGGCGCAAAATACACCTCGAGTCGTCGACCGGCTCTTTTTCCAAGGCTGGGTTGCACTTTGGCACCGTCGATTTACTTTCGACGCATGTTTCATTCTCCCAGCGTTCAACATTGTTGTGTTACCAGCCGCTCGACTTCGTAGAACCCCAACCATCTGATATCATCCTACGTGGTATCCGCGACCCTGATAGCCCTATCTCAGGCTATCTGCCCCCCTGGTATCGATGCCTGATCTGAAGATTGTTTTATTGGTGATGTGAATACTGCTGTCTAATTTCTCGCGTCCTCTCCTACTCAGTGTCTTTTCTTTTCTTCACTACGGAGCTTCTATTACATATACTCTTGCTACCTGACTCTGCCCCCCTCGTATTGATGCTTGGTCTGACTCCAGATTGCTTTACGGTGACATGTCTAATCTCTTGTGCCCTCTTCTACTCAGCGTCTTTCTGGTACCATACTATGGAGCTTTTATCGCCTATACCCTTGCTACCTGACCAAACTTGTCCTTTCTATGATGCACTCCCTTAATAATAACGCACCCATTACTACTACTGGTCAGGCCTTAAAAATCATTTGAGGCTTGGTTGGGATGCTGTATCACGCAATTTATTAAAGTTGTTCCTTTTGGAACGTCATAGATGCGCAGTTAGGGAATCCAACGCGCAGTGCGGGGGGACAGCGCGCATGCTGCAGAACGCGCAAATAATAAATGTGCAAATATAACGCCATATCCTGCAGTGTGAAAACCCTTGAGAGTGTCTCCTTGTCTTGGGGTTTATATATCGTTCCCCCTGAGGTTTGAGATTACTGCATGCTGTGCCATGCATTGCATTCTAAGCCCGTACCTTCAAGCGCAGCCCATGACGTCAAACTTGAGGAACTTGCTAAGCTGTCGTGCACGGCGTGACCGGGATAAAATACGGACGAGGAAGCGACTCATTCATGAGCTAGGAATCGGTATTGTTTTTGACATATACGGAGTTTGAAAGTGTTCATAATTCTACTGCAGACTCGTCTTGTCTAGTGGGAGCAGAATTGTTTGCGTCTATTGTGCCGGCACAACCAGCAGAGGTTTGCCACTTCTGCCAAGGTCCTGGCAAAATTCTCAAAGGGCTAAGGCTACTACTACATCAGCGCGTCCACATCCCACTGTTCATCATCTTGTGAGCTGCGATCAACTAACATGATCTCGTCATTGACAGATTTCAGTAGAAGACTTTGGCCAATATGCTCCAACTCCGCAAAATCATAAACTTGACCTCCCAACACTTCATCCAGGCCGTCGATCAGCACTCGTTCCATGGTGTCTTTTTTATGTTCTAGCAGGGTAAATGTTGCGTCAATCTCATCAAGTGATATCGCTTCAGGACTTGCAAGATCATCATCGACATTCTGAGTCTGAGGTGCGAGTGGGGGTGCCCACGCAAAATTGGCTTCTCTACATCGACATGAATGCCTGGATGGGCACTAGTATGCACGTGTGCATGATGTCGACGAGTTGGCTCTCCACGGCCTTCTGCTGAGTATAGTAATGAGAAGAGGCGTTCGACATCAGCGGGGTGTACACTTCTTGCGTTCACCTTGCAGGGTGGGGGAAGGATCTATCTTATTGGAATCAATGAACTCTACAGCATCTTCTCCACCGGCCTTGTCCATAACAAATAGGCGTGCTTATTTTCGTATTTCTCCAGATTTGTTATCGACCTTCTCGCCACGATTGAAATTGTCAGGTATAAAGGATGAGACAGTGCGTCTGGCAAGTGCAGCGGCTGGAGGCATTGTGTAATCGCATAAATGATTGTACATATGTGATAACGTAGTACCAGCCTGTACAGGTCGGTACTGACCCTACAAGTAAGGAAGGGCAATTGCTCTGAATTGATGGAGAAAGCTGGTTACTATGGCTATACTGTGATCCCCGCAGTTTGGTCTTCTGCCAGCGGACTTCTGCCATCTGCCGGGCAGAACCGGTTCTGCCAAACCGGCTGGCAGAATGGCGGACTTCTGCTCACAACACTAGCCTTGTCATGCATTCCCCTTCTCAGATAAAGCGGCTGGTTCACGAAACCAATTGCTATGTGAAACAGACGCGCAATGTGGCCGCCATCGTTGCTTGGCATGGCTCTTCGGAACGAACTTCTACTAGATCGAGTTCACCATCAACTTCTCTAACGGCGCCCCGGGTGCAAAACGATCGTTGACAAGCTCATTGTTGCTAACAATTGTCCCCCAAGATCTGGAGACTGGAGCTCAATGGTGGAGCTACGGGCGAACGATGATAGGAGACATCCTTTGCCAACAATCGCCCTCCACTTGGAGCTCAGGATGATAAATGGAACGAAACATATGCGAAAACAAACGGATAGTGGTAGTGCTATCACCGTCGTTGGTTGTTACGGTGTGCCTGTTCGCAAATCTCCGAAACCCTCTTTGCATTGTATTGGTGGGGTTTTACTTGCGATCGAGGCTGTAGCTGTAGCGGTTCAATATTTTAATGGCGGGAACCTTATGTCATGCGTCCACAAGTGATGATTATCAATTCTTTCAAAATTCATGATATATCCCCGTTCTCACCGATTGGTTTACAGACATATTGCACAGATCATTACCCTGTTTTCGATGCAGCGCCGAATCAGGGATTTCCTCCAGAGCAGAAGATAGAACGTGGATGCCTGCAATGTCTGGACGAAATTGTGACCCCGAGCAGGTCATTCGACTGATGCTGCCTTTGTCCTACTGTTTGAATCTGGTGCAAAACTTTTAAATTGATAATACGAATTGCGGACCGGTCCCGGTGCTGTCTGGTTGGTCGAGGACGAACCCGGTCTTCAACGGCGCGTCGTGGCGCATATAGTTTATCTAACTCATTGGGGCAACACGCTTTGACTACTAGTCGACTTATTACCGAAAAATATACACACTCTAGAATTCTTTCGACTATTCAATGGCGGATGCATTTGGTCAATGGAAGCCAGCACACTGCCAGCACAGTTTCTTTCACAATACATTGTTCTGATACTTGAGAACTGTACGCTTAACATTCCAACTGTGCCCTTGACATTCCGCATATCTGTCTGGAAACCGCCATGTCTACCTCCCAATGCTACTACCCAGAGGATGAGGAGAAATCTATCGCCAGGTTTGAAGATGCTCAAGATGTGTGCGCAACCGAGGCAGCGCCAGATTGCGTGATCGTAATGCACTCTGGTAAATTAGGACGTTTTCTTTCGAGGCTCTTTGCAAACGGTATCGAGACCCGTGGAGTAGAGCGTGTACCAGAAAATCAGCGAGAGTCAAAAAATGCCTGGAATAAGTACGTATTCGAGTTCCATTCAACGCCTGATCTGAGCCCAGTGTAGCATCCTAATGTGGTGGTCAGTCCGCGTCACCCACTGATATTCACACTGTTACTTGACCTTGGTGTAGGTCTGTTAACACAGTGTTTGATATCATTCCCGTCGGCGTGCTCGCACAGTCAACTTTTACTTTGAGTTTCGCGTAGGTCATTCTTTCGGGCATGATGTCACAATTACATTTATTCTGCCAAGTAATGCTGTGGCTACTATCCTCTGCTTCGGCGCTCTCGGGGCCGTCGCAACGGCGTTTGTTGCTACCCTCGGCCCCATTACGGGCCTTCGCACCATGATGATTACCCGTTTCAGCTCAGGATATCTCGGTTGTACCATCTATTCAGTCCTCAACATCCTCACGCAGCATGTTTATTCTCGCTGTTTTTTTTTATATTTCGCTGAGTCTTGTCTAGGCTTGGCTTTGCCACAACGACTGTCATTTTCGGAGGTCAAGCGCTGTCCAACATCAACCCTGGTACCGTTCCGTCTATCGTTGGAATTATCATAATCGGCGTGTGCTCCCTCATCCCGTGTATCGTTGGGTACAACATGGTGCATGTCTACGAGCGCTATGCATGGATAATTACCCTGACCAGCATGTTCTTCCTCTGGGGTCTTGGCGGAAAAGCCGGATATGATATCAACGCGCAAAAGCCACTCGAGGACATAGGGCACGCCCTCTCAGCGGACGTTCTCAGCTTTGGTGGGATCGTATTCGGCTTATTCACTGGGGTAAGTCTAATCATTATTTATATTTGCTCGACAACTGCTACATCGTCGTGCAAACTTAAAACGGTTACCAGTGGGCGCCGGTTGCGGCGGACTTTAACTGTCGATTGCCTGCCGATACACCACCCATGCGCGTGTTTCTGCTTACGTTCTTCGGCTTGTTCATTCCTATCTGCTTTGTCGTAATTCTCGGCGCCGCCCTTATGACCATCACAGATCCTGCATACATTGCAGCGTTCACAGGCGGCTCGACAGGAGGCCTCGTTGCGCAGGTCCTCTCGCCATGGGGTCACTATGGCCAGTTCATTCTCATCCTGCTCGCGCTTTCTGTCATGTAAGAACAAATGAATTCATTTGCCTGTTCGCATTAAACCAGTCATAGTGCCAACAACATCCCGAATACTTACTCCGCGGGCTTGTCCATGCAGGCACTTGGACGTCCGTTCGCCATTATTCCGCGCATTTTCTGGGTACTGCTAGCCTTTGTGGTGTACACTGTAGCCGGTGTTGCAGGCCACGAGCATTTTATTACCATCCTTTCCAATTTTCTCAGAATTCTTAGCGATTGGACGGCATTCTTCATCGTGATCATAGCTGAGGAACACTTCATCTTCCGGCGGAAGAACGGGCCGCTTGGTGGGTACAACTTGGATGATTATGATACGCCATCGAAGTGAGTTCAGCTGTCATTTGTTCTGTTGGACGAAGGTTGTGACCTCTCCACCCCCTCCTCGCTTCTTAAGACTACCGGTAGGCGCGGCGGGTATCCTTGCGGGGTGCTTTGGTGTCGCAGGTGCTATCATTGGGATGTCACAGGCGGGTCATCTGCTCTGCATCAATCCATCCATGTGCACTCGCTCATCAATTTGTTCGTAGGCGTTGTATACAGGCCCACTTGGAAAGATGGTAGGAGCAGAGATCGGATTTGAGGCATGCATTATTTATTTTTTTGGACATTGATTGGCTGACCAGATTACGCACAGCTCGCAGCAGCATTTTCAGCTGTTACTTACCCTCCGTTGCGTGCGCTTGAAATTAAGCTCACTGGTCGATGAACAGAAGGTTTACTGTGCTGGTACAAGAGGCTATGGTGTGTGGCTTAAGTATTAAGATAGATGGCTGGATCATCCGATAGAGTCCATAGACTGAAGCGTTGGAGTAGGAGTCGACTCCATACTAGTGTTGTTATTATCAATGCCTTTCTGCCATTCACTTAGTGGCAGAACTTGATACACCGGAGCATGCGTGAGACGAATTTATTATAGACTGTCGATGTAAATCATCTCTGTATCTATTCTAATAAATGAACATTAGAACTACGCGTGTTCGTCCATGGCTGAGACAGCTAAGTCTGCCAATGGAGGGCGCCTTCTCCCCAAGGTTTGTCGAAAATTATTTTAGCCACCTCGGAGATGTTCCAAACTCATGCTATAGATCATATTCGAAGTGTGAACGTCGTCCGCTTGATTTCCTTGCCGCTCACATATGGAGAACCGCGACTCGGATGTTGCGAGCTTAATGCTACGAACGGAACTTTAAAGAGCATGGCGCGGTGAACACTATTGGGACCGAGCTTCTAAAATCATGGGGCTACAATATCGCGAACTGATGAACTACTTATCCTTTGTTTCAACTCTTTGAAATCTGCAACATACCGCTCGGATGCTATTTTCGCATGACAGGATACTACGTATCGATGTATAAAGAAACATTCTATAGCAAACTTGGACAGAATTTACTTCTACAAAACTAGCCACGTAGCGGCAATATTCACTCGTATTGCTATAATTAAATCATACAGAAACCGAACTAAGGAATAAGGCCTCCATAGCCTATTTGAGAAGAGTCTTCAAATCCGTATGCTGCTTTGCATCTGAAAAACGATGCTTCATATACTACTTTGGTAATTTCATATTAGTTGGTGCCTCATAGACGGGCTGGTCGTGGCAGAAGTAAACGGGGTTTCGGCAAAACCGATGCGGGTGCTGCCGAAATAGAGCACAGTGTAGAAGCGCTGGAGGAATACGTAGCCATTAAGAAAGTCATACCCTCGGCCAGTGGGTGTACCGATGTCTTTAACGACGAGATATATATGACCGTCAACACCATGAATCTTGTTGTTGAGAGAATGAGGCCAGATTTGGGCATTAGAGATGAAGCTATAGATTTTCTGGCAAATTGGTGATTAAGGGGTGTGAGGGTTGACAGAATTGACGTACGTCGCCGATATGGAAGTTCAAGTTATCCAGGGCATTGTACTTGGTAGGGGTAATCTGGAGAAGACTGTTGACCTGAGACACATCAGCGCAGGTTGCAGCCTGGTGCCTGTCATAGGCATCTATCGAACGCTGATGAGACCATTATTATTGGTTGCACTCTAAACACACACCAGTGGCAATGTAAAGAAGGGTGGCACCACAATCGAGGATACCAGCGGTGGAGCGTAAGATCTCCATGGTGCCGTAGGTAATCATCTGATCGAGACCCCAATAGCGCGATGAGCGGGTGGTGGTGGTGATAGGACTGAAACAAAACAACTATTAGTTGAATCTGAGGTAGCCTACGTGTATTCAATGTTGCCGATATACATGGTAGGGTCAGTTCCACCAAAAGTGAGCACTCCATCGTCTGTCTCCACAGTGGCGGGCTGGAAAAATATACTAACAATGTGCCGAAGAATGAGGTCTCACCCATACAGGTAGTCAGTGATAGTCGGGATCGTGTCTTCCGGTAAATTTTGCAGGCTGCCGCGTGTCAAGTCTGCAGGCCCGATGCCCAGGATACCGTCATTAAGGATGCCCTCCGAAATAGAAGTAACACCGAAATACATCTTGGTGATGGTGAGCTCATCAGCGAGAGTGACGGTATCCCTCCATAGCATTACTATAGATAATCGTAGGTACTTTTCAACTTATAATATTGTTGTATGTCATACCAGAGAAGGAGCCAGAAGTGTACCGTTTCGCCACAGGCTCTTTAGTGTTGACGCTGGTGTCAGTTGGCACGTACGTAATGCCGGCGCCAACCCATGTGTTCGCACTACCGGAGTCGACAATCAAGTTGTCTTCAACAATACATTAGCAGCCGCATGTTTTCTCAGCGTTAAACGTACAGGTTGTGGGGGGTTCACCAATGCCAACTGCTACGGTGTAGCCATACTTATCGCTTATAATAAGAACATTAGCACGTTGACTATGCGTGCTGTGGTCCCTAAAGGCCGCCACGCGAGCTTCGTCGTGCTGCAAGAGGTCAATAGTACCATTGGACAATTTGAGACTCCTGGTCATGGGGAGGGTGACGAAGGAATTGCGAACTTCAACAGGCAATCCCGTGATTGACAAAGCCAGAAGTGTCAACAAGGATGCAGCGGAGCACATGGCTTACTGGAAAGTCATATCATACTCGGTGGCCCATTATATGTGCTAGCGAACGCGATGGCAATGTTTGGGAACCTCAGCCGCCCTCAAAAAAAGTGATGATGAGTTGCAATCATCACAAATGCAAGGATTCAACTGGCCAATATAAAATGGCAAGACATCATGGTGGTGTTGTGGGTAGAAGTATTCTGATGGAGGGGCAATCCCCGCCAGGACAAACAAGTTTCATTCCCACGATTGGTCACAGCAGCATGATACACGAGAGGTCAAGCTCAAGGTTAACATGGCATTAGGGCCACCACAATGGTCGAAGAACATAATCATGGTTAGGTCGCAAACCTTCTTATTTTGATATATTGAACATTAGTGGTACTCAAGGTAACTTTTGAAACTCGCTTAACACCTTTTGAAACTCGCTTAAACGCTTTAAACTCTCGGCTAAAGCCTCAACAAACGGCACCTCAATTCAAAGTCAGGCAAGTGCTGCAGGGCGGACCTTGAAACGCTATGCCTACTCGTCAACGTGTGCGTCGTTCTGCAAGACTTCGAGCTGATGCTCGTGTGCACTCGATGGATCCTCCAGCACCCTTCGCACCTTCTTCTGGAAAGTCCAAGCACCCTTCCGACTCATCTTCGAGCCGCTTGTCCGCCCTCCACCTTGAATCGTATTCTTCTCTTGTCTTCTTCGATTGCTCATTCGCTCGGCTCTTTGTGCCCAAGTTCGTGTTTCGCTGGAATCCCTGTGGCCTAAGTGATTTATTGCCGTACTCTCGCCACCGATGTTGAGTTCGAGATCGCGGGCGTTCTCGATGTTATGCTTGGGATGAACTGGATTACTGCGTGGCCACCGTTCTGTGGGAAGATGAGATTCCCGTCTCCAATCCTCCATGCCTGGCCTCCAAAGTGGTGACAGTGTCTCATTGTCCTTGTTTTTCAGCAACTGCTGGTTTCCTTCTGTGTTTCTAGAAACTTCATGTATACTTAGTGGTAATATCAATCATATTGAATCTGCTGATGATGGTGAATTAGAATTATCTCGGTCGTTGACCCTCGTCGGGGCAGTTTTATTGTCTTGTAGACGTCCAAAACACTTCGAGATGAAGTCACCGTATCTACAGCGCTTTTGTCCTCCTATGTACACCTCGAAAATCCTAAGTGTTTGAATGTCCGACTTTGTGCCGATGTGCGCTGAACATGTTTCGACCTTATTTCTGTTAGTCTTAAGTGAGTTCTGTCATACTCTAGCCGGGAGTTTGAAGTGTTTAAGCGAGTTTCAAGAGGTGTTAAGCGAGTTTCAAAAGTTACTTTGAGTACCACTATTGAAAACAAAGTGGATTATATGTTCATTATGTTCATGTTTATCTTCCGGAGATACACGCGTAATTCCGCTATGGGTTATGATAGAAAGCGATCTTCCTGAACAAGTTCTACGGTAAACTCACGTGATGTGTTTAGATTGAGCGTGACAACAAATGTCACGTCCTCTCTTGGTTGTGACAGACGCGCCTTTGAGACGCGACTGAGTACCAACTGCACACAATGTCCCTTCCAGTGCTCAACGTACCCATTAATTACGACGATGAACTAGGTATGTTTGATTAATAAATAGATGATGAAGCTAACGCATTGCAGATAAAATACAGAACTTTTTATCCACATATGTGGGTACACACAAGCAATGGGACGAGGGTTTTGCAGATATGGCGCTGAGTGATGACGAGGACGATCGGCAAGGCGCTGGTAGGAAGAGTCTCAAATACATGCAGCAGCTTGTACGTGTGGTACAGTGACTGGAACGCGTCTTTACTCAACGTTTAATTTATCAGCAACGCATAGCAAACCGTGAACAGCAGATGCTCACCATTGACATGGAAGATATCCATCAGGTACGAAATCTCCACACCTTTTTTGTTGTCCTTTATGTACTTATCTCTCGTAAAGCACGAGAAAACCGTCGCTGAACTGGTATCCCGGATACGAAACAACACTCGGCGCTACGTTGCGCTTTTCAGTGAAGCCGTAGACAAGCTCATGCCGCCTCCAACCAAGGACATTAGTGAACATGATGAAGTCATTGATGTCATCCTGCACCAAAGGCGAGAGCGGAATGAGCAGACTGAAGGCAGCCAAGAGGGCTTCCCCAACCATCTCTTGCGGCGATAGTACGTGATGACATTGCAGATGCTCGTTCGAGAGCTGAGTCTTCGTTCAAGCAACCTTTATTTCCAGCCTCTTCGGTCCGACGTTGCTCTGGCCGTCCGAGAGGTCAAGGGAACCTATCTTGGCAGGCTGATCACTGTTCGGGGCATTGTTACCCGCGTGTCAGAAGTCAAGCCACTGCTCCTTGTGAACGCCTACACCTGTGATATCTGCGGTTCCGAAACATTCCAGCAGATATCCAGCAAAACATTCTCCCCAATTACAGACTGTCCAAACGAACAGGAATGCAAGAAAAACGGCATACGTGGCTCCCTTCACATGCAAACTCGAGCATGTCGGTTTAGTCCTTTCCAAGAAGTTAAAATTCAAGAGATGGTGAGCTATGGACGCCTGTTTTTCGTATTGGCACTAACAACTTCCAGGCCGACCAAGTGCCAGTAGGACACATACCCCGATCCATGACTGTACACGTGCACGGCAACCTGACGCGTCAAATGAACCCAGGTGATGTTGTCCACCTCGGGGGCATCTTCCTTCCCATTCCCTACACAGGATTCCAAGCTATTCGAGCTGGACTGCTCACCGACACCTACCTCGAAGGACATCATATCCACCAGCTCAAGAAGCAATACAGTGATATGGAGATGACGCCACAAATACAGGCACAGATCGCGGAGATGCAGGCAGACCCGTCGCTGTACAATAAACTTGCTCAGAACATCGCACCCGAAATATATGGACATACTGATGTGAAGAAAGCCTTGTTACTGTTACTTGTGGGGGGTGTGACAAAGACAATGGGTGACGGGATGAAGATTCGTGGCGACCTCAATATATGCCTGATGGGCGATCCTGGTGTGGCCAAGTCGCAGCTACTGAAGTACATTTCGAAGATCGCTCCTCGAGGAGTCTACACCACAGGTAAAGGTTCATCAGGAGTTGGTCTGACAGCCGCGGTTATGAGAGACCCGGTTACCGATGAGATGGTTCTTGGCGAGTCTCTTTCTATCTTTCTTAAATACTCGGTCTAACGGTACTGAAGAGGGTGGTGCTCTTGTTCTCGCTGATAACGGTATTTGTTGTATCGATGAATTTGACAAGATGGAGGAAACAGACAGAACTGCGATCCACGAAGTCATGGAACAACAAACAATTTCTATCTCAAAAGCTGGAATATCAACCACTCTGAATGCTCGCACATCCATACTTGCGGCCGCAAACCCTTTGTATGGCCGTTATAACCCAAAAGTGTCGCCTGTCGAGAACATCAATCTGCCCGCTGCGCTGCTATCTCGATTTGATCTTTTATTCCTCATCCTGGACAAACCGACCAGGGAAGACGACGAGCGACTAGCGCAACATGTAACCCATGTACACATGTTCAACTCGCATCCAGAGCTTGAGTATGATGTCGTCGATCCTGTCCTTATGAGGTAAGTATGGGCCCCTTTCAAGACATTCGAATTTAATGAGCCACCTGGTAGACACTACATCGCTCAAGCTCGCCAACGCCGCCCTACCGTTCCCTCAGACGTCTCTAGCTACATTGTTGACTCCTATGTGCGCCTTCGCAAGCTCTCGAAAGACGAGGCCGCACAAAAGAAATCCCATACTTATACTTCCGCGCGTACGCTCCTCGGTGTGCTCCGTCTTGCACAATCTCTCGCACGCCTGCGTTTCGCAGACATCGTGCAGCGGGATGATGTCGACGAGGCACTCCGGCTTATGGAGTGCAGCAAAGAGAGTCTGCACGATGACGATGACAAGGAGTATGAGCCTGATCGGTCGGTCGTCAGTCAGATCTTCAGGCTCATCAAAAGCATGTCGAACGAAGGCGGGAGGAAACGAAGAAAGAGACAGAAGAGGTTCGGTCGAGGCCCTGGCGGGGAACGCGAGATGGACGTCGACTCAGATGAAGAAGAGGATGATGGGGAAGAACTGGCTCTCATTGACGTTCGGTCACGGGTGTTGGGTGCTGGATATACCGAGGCGCAGCTTAATGATACCATTGCGGAGGTGAGTATATACGAATCTCACGACAAGGCTTTTCTAATGCCCACTTCCAGTATGAAGCTATCGATGTCTGGACACGTGTAGCAAATGGCGCGAAGCTGCGATTTATTCTTGATTAAGGTATGTATCTTGAATAGGGCACTTACGCTACGACTCGGCTCTCGATTGATCCTTCTGTAAACGTGAATCCGTTGTGCGAGTTTGTATGAAGTCTTTTGCGTCTCCAGCTTCCGCACCTGCCCCGAAACTATTTACGCAATCCACGCAAGACTAGTGTTGTACATCAGATAACTCTGAAACCAGCCTCAGTGTCTGTCGACGACCTGGGTCATCTCCTAATGCGATTAACAGTTTCTCAAAGTAAAGCTCCAAGGATCAGTGAGAAGAATGACAGTGGACGCCCCCCCCCAAAAAAAAAAAAAGACATCATTCAATAGCCACAGCGCAATACATCATGACTGCGTCTTTAGCTAAGAAATAAGCCTCTGTATCAATCCGCAAATCTAACCGTTCGAGGTCGTTTCAGGGCCCGGTCTGCTGCATCGTCTGGCCGATTGCAGGTATTGGTGACGTTGAGATTCGAAGCTGAAGGCGTGGCCGGATCCTCCGAGGTACGAGTAGACGTGAAGTTCTGCGCTTGAGGCTCTGCATGTGTTAGCAAGGAGATCTGTAACGATGAAGAGAAACGCTCTGGTTCTGTTGGAACAGCTAAAAAGCGAGGGTTCTAAGAAGTTAAAGGTTCTCATGAGCGATTCCATGACCGAGTATAACGGAGTTGCATGTACCTCCATAAAGTGACGCATCCCCACTTCAGTAGTCATCTTCGGAACTTTGCCAGATCCCTTCAAAAGATGACGTCTAGAGACCATTGCCTCTTCTGCAGTGTGTCTGATCACGAGGGTCTTCACTAACGATAGTGATGTGATGAACCGAACCATTAAGCATCATTCAGGAAGAATTACCAGTAATTGGTTTTGTCTGTCCGATACGGTGCACTCGCTGGCAACACTCTCAGTAATGATTGTCTAATCCGAAACTCAATCTGACCTTTATGGCTTGTGCCTCGACATCTGGGTGCCAAACAGGCTCACAGAAGATAACTCGGGAGGCAGAGATCAAGTTCCTGTCGGATATATTATAAACAACAAAAATAATGAAAATGAGATATACTCACAAACCACGAGCACCGAGTTTCAACTCCATGAGGAAAACACGGAACGTATCAGAGGACTCAAAAGTCATGACACATTGCTCTCGCAGTGGCAGAGACACATCAGTTGTATATCGGAGGTACTTTATTTCGATCAAAGACAGTGCCTCTGCGATGTGGGCGAGAGTGAGTGGCGAATTAGAAAATATGAGGAATTTTTCCTTCTCTGAATGTTCCAGAACCTAGAGAGAAGAGTGAGAAGTGGGTGACACGGTAATACTGCGTCCTGACCTCGGATAAGATGAAGTTCAGCTTGGTGGATAGAGATGATCCAACACATGTTCCTGACAACGGCGACGAGCTGAGTAGCTTGGACAATGAAGGAGCAGCGTGATACCCCAACTTGCGGCGAACAAAGTCATCGATGTCTGTTTCAGGCACATCCTCTGTTTGATATACTTTCTCTTTCTCCTTCATGACCTCCAACTCGTCTTTAACTTCAGACACCATCTTTTTCATCTGCGCAGCGTCTGTTACATCGTGTACGTGTGCAGATTTCTTCTCACATCGTGCTCGTTCATTTATATCTAACGCTTTGCCTTCCTCAACCAAACGATCGAGTTTCATCAAAGGTCGGCTGCGAATAAGAGCTCGTAGATCACACAGCCGGTTTGCATGCATGAGATCTTCAACACGAAATTTGTCCTTCAACTTTCCCCGTGTCCAGGCTTCGAATACAGCTGAGTCTATCCCCGTCACGCGGAAGGGGACATCTTCATGATGTTGCATGGCGCGCCACAGAGGATCTTTCGCTGCCGCCTCTCTGCGAGGCATTACTAAGTATTAAGTATGCAATGACAAAAAGAACAGACTAACGCGTGTGCTAGTGCTTGTTTCAATAGCGCCATATCATGATCAGGCACTTCGGCTGCGGTAGCACGAGCCAAAAACTCAGGAGCTTCATACCGTATTTGATCGACGTTAAACAAGATGTCGGACGCCGACCAGAACATTCCCCTGAGTTTGGTCTTGATTTTAGTTATGAATTTCGCTAGGGGCCAAGAACTTACTGCGACATGTTGTCTATGGCAATCTGGAGATTTTTTGCGTTCTAGTATAAAATTAGAGTCAGTGTTCAAGTTGTGCTAATATATTTGCAAGTTTTCACCTTAGGGTGGAAGATGTAATCCTTCAGGCAACGTGAGTGAAAGTTCAGATATGTGACCGGATACGTACCTGACCCTCGCGTTGAGAATCAATAGCGTTAATTGCAATGCTAGCTTGCATTGCATTGTAAGACATTGCAGCGTAGGCATCAAGATCCATGTAAATGGGTGTATGCCGCATGAGAGGTAGAACTACTTCTTCCTCTATGTCCTCAATCCTGGATAATATAAGCCTTGCGCAGGTTCTAGCAGCATACATTGTGCCTAACCTATGACGAATCATGACCATCTCCATTACCTGGCTCAGTACTTTGACTGCGCCTACACGAGGCCCATGACGATCGCAAAGGGGCGCAGAGACGTGGCTACCAAACAATTTGGGATCAGAATGGAACTGAGGAACAGCGAGGAAGTCGCTGATCATTGTCCCGAGTTTTCGCAAGTTTTCGTAGTCGTACGTTCCCCATACCCTGGCTATGTTCTCCGCGCCGCCATCTGACACTGAAGAGGTGTCGGATGCAGAGCAATCCGTCGTAGCAGGTACAGGTAACGAGTAGGTACTGTCAACGCCAATGTCATTTTCTATGTCGTCATCCTGCTTGCGCCCCAAGCTCAGCCCCAGTATATTCGACGTCGGCGTTCCAGTCACAATCCATTTACGTTCGATGCTTAGCCCACGAACGAAGTGATTTAATGCGGCGGCCGTGTTTCCTGAGGTATGACCTTCATCGATCACCAGCCTCTTCCAGCGAATTTGAAGAAGAGGCGATACAGCTGGGTCACTAGGGCAACGACAGTCTGGTACGCGGCTGCCAGGAAATGGAGCACAAGTGCACGGTGTGAGCTTATGCAAATGAGCAACTTTGTTCTTCACCGCCTCTCTGCGAAAACCTAAAGATAATAAGCACTGAAAAGTATATAAAGTGCCGAAACGCACGACTATCCGTCATAATGATCAACTTGAATGTTTATAAATCAACAATGCAGTCACTCGATGCAGAGATAATGCTACATACGTCATAATCAGACGCTAAAGCCTTCGCACTTGGGATTTGCGTTGTCTGTCGGACGATAAGATATCTCACTGTGCTATGACAATGTTTCAGAATTTCCCTGTCCCACTGTCCAAGCAAATTGATGGGCACGACAACAAGCGTTGCTGTCGTTAGGTGCATCAGTCGAGGATATTCCGAGACTCGATCTCTTGTGCGAGAAGGAGCAAGAGCACGCATGGGTGATTTGACGGAGTAGTGGTGATAAAATGGCGTGTTGGCTTGGAGGAGCTTCCAGAGGTTTGACGCTTCCAGTTGCTCTTCGCATGATCGAATGTCCACCTTGTCGCCCCACGTCCTTATACGGTGAAGAAGAATTTCAACGAGAGATGGAACACGTGTTATATCGAGCGTCGAACTTTTATGCATGCCAGCCCTTCTTCGAGCATTAAGGTACTCATCTGCGGGGAAGGTGCGATATGCCAAGGGAGACATGACAGGGCGGTAGTCCAATAGCGATTCTTCTGGCTGAGATAGCTGATCGACAGTGGCAAGGATCAAACCTAGGACCATCACTGTCTTTCCCGTGCCTGTGTATGGCTATAGATAAGTCGAGGGGTCGAGAATGATCTGACGCTTACCTAATTCTTCACATAAAATACCGCCCTTACACCGAGCAACTGTCGGACATTCACGCGCAGCAGTAAGGGTGGAAGGCTGAAAGTAAAAGCGTTCGCCATGAATATTTGAAATCGGGATGTACAAAGGGTCTTGAACAGGCTGGTTGCTCAGCTCCTTCTCAATCATCACAGCCACAGACTGTCTTTGATACTCATACAAAGCACTGCGAAGACCCCTTATTTCTTGTCCCACAGAAATCGTTGAAGAAACCAACGATGGTAGGTCGCTATAAATCTCCGCCATTGTGCGATTATCCTGTGTAATGAAATATGCAGCTATAAGAGACCGGTCACAGTATGGCAAGCGCTTACAATATCCCTTGGCAAGAAATAGTTCTGAGGTTGACTGGTTGAGGGCAGTTCATCTGCATTCCAGGGACGTTGGTCCTGTACGATCGAGGGTAATAACGCCTGAAGGTGACGGTGACCCTCTTTCATCACAGCTTCACTACGACATCGTAGGATTTCTTGCACACTTTGTAAATCGGTAGGTACGAGGTATATGCGGATATACAACACTCGTTTACTCGCTCCAAGATGACAGGTCGCACGTAGGAATCGATGCTCGGTTAGGAAAGAGATTTTGCAAAATACGTCGTCTTCTGCATAGACAGACAGCTGACGCGAAGGTACTGGATGCCAAGTGTCACTTTCGTGTCTATGCGCACAATGCAGGGGACTGTCTTGAACATTTACGCTGATAGTTCCCGCAGATAACAGATTATCGAGAGCAAAGGGGTTCGATTTGTCGTGCTCGTTGCACATCCCATTTTCTACGCATGTTTGACAGCACAGTAGACATGATATTGCTCCATCCATGCGTGCAGGCTGTCCTCAGCCAGAGGTGATGGTAATGACGGTCAGTGGAATGATTGCTGACACGGAGACACTGCCAGTGATAGAGACTTGCTGTACTAGTAATAGTGCCGAGATTAATCTAGAGCGTAACATATGTGTGAGAATGACATTCCATTTTTGGTATTTACTAGCTGAGACTGTTGAAACTGGACTTCCTCGAAGTTAAAACAGGAAAACGCCATCTTTCTCATAATGTCAGTGTCTCTTGCAAGGGTCAGCTGTCATGGAGTGCGCCTCGCGCCGCCACGGATATGTCGTCGGACAGTCTTGAACATCAGACATAACTCGAACACAGCGGTCTCCGAGGCAGAACAGCAGAACTTGTCCTGGCCAGAATACCTGGATATTCGCAAAAGTAAACGAAAATGGGAGACTGTGAGATACTCTAGCTGGAATATGTTCGCGTTTTCTCATAGGCTTTGAACGCATGATAGGCTGCTACCATTCCAGCATGTATTCTTGGGTTTGTGGGAGGGCTTGCGTACTTTGGTTCTCTAGAGTCGGACGCGACGAAGCCTATCATGGTGTGTGATAAATTGATATATGCTTGTACTTTTCTCATAGAACTAGGGGATAGATCCATTATTTTTCTACGGCGGTTGCACGGTCTCATGCATGGGTAAGACGTTTTGTCTATGCGAAGGCGACTTTAGTTAACGCGACCAAGGGCTCGGATATCTCATTGGCCCCACTATCGGGGCTGCAGGTTGGAGAATGACTCACCGTCGGGCAATGAACCTCATAGAAGCCAAAGACCGCGAATTTCACCAACACATAGTGAAGAATCGCGTGGATCCAACAGCTCAAAGTGCCACGAACCCTGTCCCGGATTTCTATGGTAAGTACCGACGCTCGGATTGTGAATGTAAAACGTATCTTATGCTTGCGGTATCATAGGAGAAAAAATTGGATCTCTCCACCAATATCGACAGGTGCGCGTGCTTCTTAACCTCCCCTGCAATGAATTTACTATTTCATACAGTGGTTGCGTGACCAAGCTAGGTTTAGACGGAAAGCACGGTTTGCAGAGGAATAAGATGTTTATGTCCTGAGACTGCTAAGTAACTTTCCACCTTACCCGCCATAATTGACAGTACCTTTGGCAAATCGCGTTTGGACAGTAACTACAGATGTAACATGCTTCGTCCTTTCCCTCAGTCTCGATGAGATTTGCCGGAGTCCGTAAAAGTCACTGGCCATCTAATAAATTAAGGATCTCGTAAGAAGGAGTGGAATACGCATTAAGCATATGCGGTGAGGTTTCAGTTATCTTCGAAAGGACATTTAAAAAAGACGAATGCCTAATATCCAGGACCAAAGCAAAGCTAGTTGTGGCTAGTGGACTGTAGTCGGATCCCGTTGAGGTATCATAAGAAGCGGTTCTGTTCTTGATCATCAGGGTCGTATATAAGTTGCAGCAACTCAAACTTCCGAATCCCGTATTCCCTTCTCTTTCGTCCAGAGACCTCTAACCTGATATCCACTCACGGAAAGAGCATAAGGCTGAGGGGATGCCGGAGAGGAAATGTTGATGGCGTCTTCCGCATCACGAGTCCTAGGTGACTTTGGAGGAACGGACTTGGGTCGGGGATCGGGATCAGCAAAAGGATCCTGAGATGGTTTATAGACGAAAGATGGTGGTGGGGAACGCGAGCGCTTGGGAGGGGGTAGCGTGGACTCTTTGGCAGCTTCTCTTACATACTCAGGACCACTAATCGAGCGAAACTGGGGTGCCCAGCCAACACCAGCAGGTGCTACGACGGTGTCAAGAGCTAGGGGAGCATTTGTAGACGGTACGAGCCATTTATCTTTCTGTCGTTCTACATCTCCCCCATTAGCAAAGTTGGCAGTGGCTTTGATGGATTTTGTTCTCCGCACCCGCATGCGCCAGAACGCAATAGCTGATAGATACGTCAACCTAAATAATATTATTACAGAGGATAACATACCGAGGATGACAAACGCAAGGATTGAAAGTACGATGGCAAGGGCTCCGCCTGAAGCAGGGAAACTATTTGAAGTAACTACAGGCGTCGTTGTCGGGGGAAGTGCCAACCCAGGTCCTTCAGGAATAGTTGGTGAAGGTGGGGAAGATGTAAAAGAAGTGCTGGTGCTAGAATCACGCCGTTGCAGAAAATGGGCGATCCTGCGTCCTTCCCGCTGAACGAGACGCATAGAGAATGACATGAAGAGTAAACTTTGGAGAAAAGATGAATGAGTTCCTTACTGTGGGCCATCAGTCCTTGACAACCGTAATCTTGGCACCGCCTTGATCTCGAAAGCGCTGCCAGTGAGGATGAGATGATCACTGGACTCATCAAAAGGTCTATTTATACAACGGAAACTGTCAAGATGCGGTGCTGTCCTGAGCATCAGGATGGTTGCATGATGTGCAGCTGCTAGTTAGGTATTCACCATGCCACGTTATACTCAGACCTATCATAGCACTAGGCCTAAACTTTGAACATCCATACTAAGAGAGTCAGCGGTCGGGCCGCCTGCTTTGGGAACGACACGCTCCCGGATGATTATGGCTTGCTCATCCCATTAGTGGTACTTGCGCGGAACAACGGCGACGTTTTTGATGGTTAGATTCAAGTTGGTACATAATCGCGGCCTCAGCCCAAGCTTCGGCTTTCGACAATGTTCCAGCATGACAAGTTATCAATCCAGCCAATCGATAGTGGCCGCTTCAAAACGCGTGTTCATCATATATGTAAAATAATACTAATCGCAGACACACAATAAGCGCCCGTATATATTTTGTTCCATCCACCACGCTCGAGTCCATCCATTTACCCGAGGACACCCTGTGACACTCAACTATCCTTCTCACTTTCTCGATGGATAAAAATAATCTTCCTCACAAGACGCGCTGGCGATGGCCGAAGCCAGGTCCTTCAGACTCTCATTTGGTACAAGAGAGAGGCAGGAGGGCAGCCAGTCACGATGTATGAACTTTCATCTTTATGACTACGCATTGTTTCTCATCATCACAGCCATCCTCTCCCTCGCCTTCTGGGAATGAGTCTACTGGACAACCCCCGCGGTCGGTTCGCAAGCTCTTTGGCAAGATGACCAAGCGCTTTGCTCGAAGCGCTCGACAGTCTCCCAACCCTGAACGCACGGCTGCAAGTTGCAGCTCACAGGATATACAACCCGTTCAGTCAACTAAGGCATGCAATCTCAATTCTGAATACGCCTACGGCGTGTGTCATAATCGCTTATCGCTACTAATCACGTTTGCAGGATCTCACTGCTTCTGCACTCGAATCGAATCCTGAACCATTTTCCAATTCAGGGATTGTAGAAGTAAATTCGAATAACGAAGTTCTTATCCGTTTCTTTCGACAATCTGATGACGTCTATACTCAGGCCGAACATCTCGATCCGAAGTTTGTGAACGACAGAATTGCCGATGCTACCAAAGGCCTCGCGGGCATAGGTCAGGTCCCAACAATAGTTCAAGATACTTTAGCAGCCAACAACTCACCATCTGTTTCTGATGCAATCGACACGTTCTCCACATGTCTTAAACCCTTGAAGGCGTTCAACTCAGTTGCCAATGAAATCGCAAATGTACGACTATCTGTATCTCTTCTGTATGTGGCTCACATTCATATACAGATCCATCCCTACGCGAAGGCGGCACTGAGTATCTTTACTTGCGCATCCAAGGTAGGCTCCTTTCTCAGTCATCGCCGTCGCAGGTTGACAAAGTTTCGATCACAGATGATTCTCGATCAGGCAGATCGTGATGTCGCTGTTTCTGGTCTGCTCTCAAAGATATCTGAAGTCTACACCTTCATCACGGAAGAGGAGGAATTGAGAAAAATCCAATCAATGCTAGCGATATACAAGAAGATAGCGCAGCAGACATTGGAGTGCGCTGATTTTATAAGTCATTATTCTGAGACGAAGAGCGCCTGTGAGTCGATTCCATCCCTTCGTCTCCTTCATCTCAACGTTGCTCGTTCGTATAGGGATAAGACTTGGAAAGCATGTTTTTGACGAAACGGACGCAACGATTCAGAGCTACAGCAATGTTCTTGACAGTCTTATGCAGCAATTCCGAGACCAAGCAGCTCGTGACACCGTTGTGGTGGTTCATCATATGGGTAAGATACGCCTTCAGGCCTCTATGCAATCATCTGACATTCTACGACCCCTAACATAGCTGAGAGCCTGGACCTCTTCGGCATGGAGTGCGCAACTGGCGCTGGATTGGATACGTTTAAATGTTGTTTGCCCAACACTCGGCAAGACCTTCTGAAGGATATTCAGAATTGGGTCAACAGTACCGAGGAGGACACTCCACGGATCTTATGGTTGTCTGGCACAGCAGGCAAGGGGAAATCGGCTGTTGCTCATACAATAGCCAAGTGGCATATCGAAAACGGTGGTCTTGGCTCATTCTTCTGCTTCGATCGTACTCAGCAAGCGAATCGCCGTCAGGACAAAATATTCCTGACCATCGCAAGGGAATTGGCGGACTGCAACCCTATCGTGCGACGAGCATTAGCGCAAGCAGTTCGTGATCACGACGGACTCAAGCGCACTCCAGATATCATGAAACAATGGCAGGAACTCATCGTCGGACCGACAAGCATAGCGTCAAAAGCCATTGCCGCACCTGTCCTTATGGTCATCGAGGCGTTGGATGAGAGCGGTGAAGCTAAATCCCGTGAAAAGATTCTTCGTCTGCTCGCTGGTAAACTGAACGCTTCCAACTCACAACTAGTGAAACTCCCAGCAAACTTCCGGATTCTCGTCACTTCCCGTCCACTCGAAGACATTCACAACACCCTGCACGCCGTGTCGCATGTCCGCCATGTTTCCCTGAATGATATCTCGTCTGCATCTGCAGAACTCGACATTCAGCTATACATCTCTCATATGCTGGGAGACCTGTGTCACATCTTCAACGATGGGGACTTTAAGGCGCTCGCTCTGAAATCTGATGGCCTATTTGAATGGGCCCGTCTTACTTGCGAGTATATTAAGGGCACTAACAGGGTCGGCATGGATCCAAAGGGTCGATTTAACGCTGTGGTCGCCGGAATATCTGCAAAAGGAACACGTCTGTTGGATGAGATGTATAAACGCGTCTTGGAAGACATCATGCCAGAGGACGAGCGGGAGGAAGGGATACCCATATTTCGTTCTGTGATGGGGCAAATTCTTGTGTCATTGGAACCGCTTCCCATGCCTGCATTGACAACTATGCGACTATATTTTCCCGAACGGACTTGTGATTATAAAATGGACCGGGTCATCGGGCCACTAGCGTCACTTTTGACCGGTACCTCAGATATCCATACTCCCATACGTCCCCTCCATGCATCCTTTTACGATTTTCTCACAGACCAATCGCGCAGCCACGACTTCTTTGTTGATGCTTCGCTAGTAAAGGATGATATCGCATTTGCCTCACTTCGGGTTATGGAGGGTGGACTTCGCTTCAATATCTGCTCCTTGGAGAGTTCATACTTGCCCAACTCTTCCGTCCCTGATTTAGAAAAACGAGTCAAAGAGTCCATTCCGGCTGAGCTATCATACTCATGTCGATTCTGGGGCACGCATGTCACGGCCACATCCTTCGAATCATCGCTAGCTAAGGAAGTAGAAGCTTTCTTCGATGAAGAGCGCCTTCTTTGGTGGTTGGAGGCACTGGCTCTGATGAAAAGCCTGGGTGGCTCGGTAGTTACCCTATCGTCTATTGCAAATTGGTTTTCGGTGCGTAGCTCGAGCCCATTCTTTGCCCACCAAATTCTTACGAGTAACGTAGAGTCATGGCGAGTTCACGCATGTTAGCGAGGCTGTCAGGGATACCCTACGTTTCATCCGAACATTTGCAAGCACGATTTTACGCAGCACTCCCCATTTATACCTGTCCGCCCTGCCTTTCGCTCCCAAGCAGTCGAGAATGTTTCGCAAGTTCGCCTCAAAGTTTCGTTGCACCCCCCGCATTGTTACTGACCATGTCGAAAATTGGCCTCAGATGGAAAAGATACTCTACGTGAATGCTGTAGTTCGCTCGGTTGCACTATCACCAGACGGAAAACGCATTGCATGTGGGTTAATTAACGGAACGATCCAGGTGTGGGATATGGATACTGGCGAGGCATTATGTGCCTCTCTTCGAGGCCACACTGGCGATGTTGCGTCTGTCGCATTCTCGCCGGATGGACATCGAATCGTTTCAGGCTCAGGGGACTTTACAGTCCGAGTATGGGATGCGAAGACTGGCGAGGCATTAGAATCCCCTCTCCAAGGCCACGATAACTATGTTTTGTCAGTGGCAATCTCGCGGGATGGGAAACGCATCGTGTCTGGTTCGGCAGACAAGACAATTCGGGTGTGGGACATGGAGACTAGAGAGGCATTTGGTTCCCCTCTCCAAGGGCACACGTTCTGGGTTTCGTCTGTTACAATCTCACCGGATGGGAAATACATTGTGTCTGGTTCGTACGACAGGACGATCCGAGTGTGGGATATGGAGACCGGCAAGGCGTTGGGCGCGCCTCTCCAAGGGCACACAGACTGCGTTAAGTCTGTTACAATCTCACCGGATGGCAAACACATCGTGTCTGGGTCAGACGATAAGACGATCCGGGTATGGGATATGGCGACTGGCGAGGCATTTGGTGTCCCCCTCCAAGGCCATACTGGCTCTGTTATGTCAGTTGCAATGTTGTTGGATGGAAGTCGTATTGTGTCTGGTTCATCTGACCAGACGATCAGAGTGTGGAATGCAAAGACTAGCGAGGCAGTAGGGTCCCCTCTCCAAGGCCACTCTCACTTTATTTGGTCTGTCACAATTTCCCCGGATGGGAGTCGCATAGTCTCTGGTTCGTATGACAAGACGATTCGGGTATGGGATGCCGACATCATCATGGGCAAGACATCGGTTGCCACTATCGAAAGCCACACTGGTTGTGTTAACTCGGTTGCAATCTCGCCGGATGGATGTTCCATCGTGTCCGGCTCAAATGACACGACAGTTCGGGTGTGGGACATAGAGACAGGCAAGGCGTTGGTAGCCCCTCTCCGAGGGCACACTGGATCTGTTCGGTCAGTTGCAATGTCGCCGGACGGGAAGGGTGTTGTGTCTGGTTCAGAGGACGAGAGTATCCGCATGTGGAATTTGGAAACAGGGGATGCATCAGCTATTAGTCTCGAAGGTCGCACTGACTGTGTCCGGTCTGTTGCGATCTCACCGGACGGAAACACCATCGTGTCTGGTTCAGTCGACAACACAATCCAGGTGTGGGATATTGAGACTGGCGAGGCATATCATCTCAGTGGGCACTCTGACTGGGTTCGGTCGGTCGCAATTTCATCGGACGGAAATCGCATAGTGTCTGGTTCATTTGACAACACAATTATAGCGTGGGATATGGGGACACGTAAGGCATGGTGTGCCCCTCTCAGAGGCCACACAAGCTATGTCACCTCTGTTGCAATCTCGCCGGATGTATGTTACATTGTATCTGGTTCAGGAGACACAACTATCCGTGTGTGGGATATGGGGACTGGCAAACCATTGAGTGCCCCTCTCCAAGGCCACACTAGCGGGGTTAACACTGTTGCAATCTCCTCAGATGGCAATTGTATTGTATCTGGCTCGGATGATCAGACCGTTCGGGTATGGGACCTGAAGACTGGCAAAGCAGTGGGTCCCCCTTTCCGAGGCCACACTGCAGGAGTCTGGTCTGTCGCAATCTCGCGTCATGGCAAACGCATCGTGTCTGGGTCAGAAGACAAGACCATCCGGGTGTGGGATGTAGAATTTCTAGACCGGCACCAATTATTTGAAACACCTGCAATGTATTTTTCATCCAACCCCATTCATGCCCTTCATTCCGCCTCCTCCTTTCTCCAAGATTCCGAAACCCCAGCCCCTTCCGGCCCCAACAAGGAGGGATGGGTTATAGGTCCTGAAGGACGGCTTCTCCTCTGGATCCCACTCAATTTCTACCCGGTCGTGTATGCCCCAGGCAACACGTTGGTGATAGCCAATGATGCTCTGCAGCTGGACTTGAGTCGTATCGTACACGGCACGTCATGGCACAAGTGTCGGGAGCAGTCATAAGTTGCGTTGTCTTTGTATTTGCCAGTCAAGCTTTCAGCATGTTAATCGACCGAAGATCTGCATATGCATTTCCTAAAGATTTCATATAATACACATTTGCCTGGCCCTTCATTTGTCCCCTTCTACTACTCAATGAGCTCGCTTTCAGTTTAGGGCTGCACGAAAATTTCATTTACAACATGTACATATTCTTCTCCTGTCGCTACTATACTACTATACCGTACTCTCTAGAGTTGACTACTTTTTGTCCTACTACCCAAACGACGCTCGACAAATACTGATTGTAGGCAGCTCAGGCGCTCGCCGTCTACAATCAGATCCTCCCGAGCGTATGAAAGAATGCTTCGCTTACTACGCGTGTTGACCCCGAGCAAGGGCAGAAAGATGGGTATGCGATGGTAGTCGGAAGAGGCGGGGCGACGAGCCGGCCACATGTGGAAGTTCATGTTGAAGAGGGATGGTCTAGGGTGTTGACTATTGCCTAGAGATCCGTTTCTGCAATACCAGATGTTCAAGTTAGTACAGGGTATAGGGCTGCGAGATGAGACCAATCATCATTGCACATACATCTGGAATAAACAGACTCTCCATCACGATGCTGAGCGGTGCTTACTCGAAAGGATTTTGGTTTGTGAAGGTGAGCAGGGTAGCAACGCGTTGTGATCAGCTTGACTTGATGACTTACTGGGGGCATGGTGGGATAGTGAAGTGGATGGCATGTTTTGGCTGATGTGAGGGCGAGGAAGGCTTCGTGCACGTTGAGGATGATTCCGCTTGCCAGTGGAGTAGAGAACAGGCCTGTATTTGAAGAAAACACGTCAGTTGTGAAAACAGAAGAGGGGGCCTATTCACACATGTTTTGACAGTGCGTTGAACTGAATGAGAATGTGAAAGAAATGAGGAAAGGGTGCAGCCACAGGTTTGGAGAATTAGGACGCACGACGCACCTAACGCGCTCATACTATTCAGTAAGATGCTTATAAGCTATCGAGGACTCGGAAGCCGGCTGCATATGATCGTATGTACATGAGAATCATAGAGACATGAGGTCCTAAAAGATCTATGAGATCTCAGTACTCTTCTCCGAGTCAAGTAACGGTTTTGCTTGGATCTGATCTGGAACCATGCTACTCACATACAAGGTTATGCTGCTCTGAGCCAGATCATCTTGTGAGGTCGACGTATCATCTTCGAGGGAGCAACAGCCCTTGAGGAGTAAAGCATTGTCCCACTCACAATGTCATATGAACTCACCAAGCCCCCAAGACATAAGAAGAGAGGACAACGCTTTTGGATCTTCTACCTTCTCAATCTCCTGAGGTAGAAATGAGTCAACCTCGTAGGACAAGGTTGAGGGAACGTACGTCTAGTACGACTAGGCATCTCGTCTTCGTTATTGAGCAGCGATCGGACCAAAGTATCTGAGAAAAACTCCTTGACAAAAAAATATATCAAGATACATTCTATAGCAAATCAAACACGACAAACCTCATGGACATGATTGCCATACGTTGAGCGCAAGGTGGTCATGTTAACAGTATGGGTGGGAATATTCAAGAGACTTCCAACTGTGAAATAAACGATGGGTTGTTGGAATGGTGTAGAAGATGAGTTACGAACATTTGAGGGTCAGCAAATCTTATCGCGACCGCTTGGACCTAGGGGAGGTATAACAATCTTAGCTGCAGAACATACCGCAAAGTAGAACCACGATAGGAAACACCGACAATCGTTGAGGATATTGAACACTCTGAAGAGTGGTTCTAACACCCAGTCCTGACCAATGAGATCATATCAAACTATTGTAAGGGGCGGCTAGAAGAATGACTGATAAATAAGCTGAGATGTCCGCCGTGTGTCGAATTGGCTCTGTTACATTGGATCTAAAAATCGAAAAGGTAGGTAAACAGTGATGAAGGATTGAGAGAAAGTACGTACCTCGTCACTAGCAGGGTGCATTCCTTCTGGCGTTGTCTCTCCAGTTGTGGATGTGAGCCTGAAATACCCTCACTTCCCTTCAATGACGCTTGTGCCGAGGGATTCAATTCTGAGTTTCGCAACGCCGGTGCAATAGGCTAACATGGCCTTCACAATCTCATTTTTGTGAGACATTTTGTCATTGGTAAAGGTAAATGCAAGGGAGAACTGAGGACCCACTTGGTTATTTGGTCCAGCTCCGCCGCTCTCAAGTACCTGTTGCACTTCATTGATATTATTACTGGCAATGGCAAACAAGATAGTTAGTTTTGGAATCGCCATCACACGAACTAGAAATTGAAGCTTCAAGAACGGACAAGGATCGTTGGAAGATGGCCGGAGACATGACGACAAATCGTGCGGGCGCAACTATGATCAACTTCTTCTGTGATTGAGAGTCGAGAGTTGGGTGGAGCTGATTCAAATCTTGGGAGCCTCCTTGGCAAAGCGAAAAATGCCAAGATGGAGCCTGCGGAGTAGTCAACAAGCTTGCATGAAGACTGGCAGTAGCGTGAGGTGCTAACTTCAATTTGATTTCAAGTAGATTCGTAGAATCGTATACGGTATAATTTAGTCTCGCATGGGTGACTCGGAGGTTTCCTAATTCGGGCCGCCTTTTGCCCGTCGATAAATCTGCCTCGTTGATAACAGCATTAGCCCAGCCAATCGATAATTGTGCTTCCAAACGCATCATGTTCATCATTTATGTAAACCGAATAATCCTCATTATACACACGCAGCAGGCGCTTGTCTATCTTTCCTGCCACCCACCACGATCCTCCATCCTTTTGTCCCAGGACGCCTCTTAACACGCAAACTCAGCTATCCTTTTCACTTTAATGACGAATAATAATAATCCTCGGAAAATGCCCTGGAGGTGGTCGAAGCAAAGTCATTCAGAACCTCATTTAGTACAGGAGAGAGGCAGGAGCCCAACTAATCAAGATGTATGGACTTTCATCTTTACCACTACACATTGTTTTTAATCATTACAGCCATACCCCCTCTCGCCATCGGGGAATGGGTCTACTGGTCGACCCCCGAGGTTGGTTCGCAAACTTTTTGGCAAGGTAGCCAAGCGCTTCACTCGAAGCGCTCGACAGTCCCCCAACCCTGAACACGCGGTTGCATGTTCCAGCTCAAATGACATCAAACCCATTCAGTCGACTAAGGTATGCGATCTCAATTCTGAACGCGCCCGTATGCCACGATCCCTGCTAATTACTTTTGCAGGAGGTCACTACTTCCGCACTCGCATCGAATCCTGAACCATCTTCCAATTCAGGAATTGTAGAAGTAAATTCGGATAAAGTTTGCAATATTTTTATCTGTTTCTTGCGACAATCTACTGACAGCTATACTCAGGCCGAACATCTCGACCAGAAGGTTGTGAATGAAAGAATTGCTGATGCTACCAAAGGCCTCGCAGGCATCGGCCCGGTCCCAAAAATTGTCCAAGAAACATCTTCAGTGGCCAACAACTTACCATCCGTTTCTGATGCAATCGACACGTTCTCTGCGTGTCTTAAACCCTTGCAGGCATTCAATAAAGTTGCCGATGTGATCGCAAATGTACAACCGTCTATCTTTCCTCTGCACGTAACTAAATTTCATACGCAGATCCATCCCTACGCGAAGGCGGCACTGAGTGTCTTCACTTACGCATCCAAGGTAGGCTCTTTCTCGATCACGATCCATCGTCTTCGCATGTTGACGATGTTTCGGTCACAGATCATTCTCGACCAAGCGAACCGTGATGTTGCTGTCTCCGGTCTGCTCTTAAAGATCTCTGAAGTCTATGCCTTCATCACAGAAGAGGAGGAATGGACCAAAATTCAATCCATGGTAGCGGTATATGAGAAGATAGCGCAGCAGACACTGGAGTGTGCTGATTTTATCAGCCATTATACTGAGACGAAGAACGTTTGTGAGTCGATCCAACTCTTTCATTTTCTTCACTCAATGTTGCCTGTTTATGTAGGGATAAGACTCGGAAAAAACATTTTAGAAGAAAAGGACACTACGATCCAGAATTATAGCAACGTTCTCGACAATCTCATGCAGCAATTTAGAGACAAAGCAGCTCGTGACACCGTTGTGATTGTTCATCGTATGGGTAAGAAACGTTTTCCGGCCTCTTTGAGCGTTCTCTGACATTCCCCGACCCTCGGCATAGCTGACAGTCTGGACCTCTCCGGCATGGAGTGTGCAACAGGCGCCGGATCGAATACGTATAAGTGTTGTTTGCCAGACACTCGGCAAGACCTTCTGAAGGAGATTCAGAATTGGATAAGGAGCACCGAGGCGGACACTCCACGGGTCTTATGGCTGTCTGGCACGGCAGGCAAGGGAAAGTCTGCTGTTGCACATACAATAGCCAAGTGGCATATCGAAAACGGCGGTCTTGGCGCGTGCTTCTGCTTCGATCGTACTCAACAAGCGAGTCGCGGTCAGGACAAAGTATTCAGGACGATGGCAAGGGATTTGGCAGACTGCAACCCCATCGTGCGACGAGCGTTGGCGCAAGCTGTTCATGATAACGACGGACTGAAGCGCACTCCAGATATCACGAAACAATGGCAGGAACTCATCGTCGGACCGACAAGCATGATAGCCTCAAAAGGCATTACCGCATCCGTCCTTATGATCATTGAGGCGTTGGACGAGAGCGGTGAAGCTGATTCACGGGAACAGATCCTTTCTCTGCTCGCTGGCAAACTGAACGCTTCCAACTCACAACCAGTCGAGATTCCAACCAACTTTCGAATTCTCCTCACTTCCCGTCCACTCAAGCACATCCGCGACACACTGCACGCCGCGCGACATGTCCGCAATATTTCCTTGGATGACGCTGCCTCGTCTGCATCCACAGAACTTGACATTCAGCGTTATATTTCCCACAAGCTGGAAGATCTGCACGTCTTCAAAGATGCGCACTTCAAGGTGCTCGCTCAGAAATCTGACGGCTTGTTTGAATGGGCTCGTCTTACCTGCAATTATATCAAGGGCGATGACACGATTAGCTTGGATCCAATGGAACAGTTCAATGCCGTGGCTTCTGGAACGTCTGAATCAGGAGAACAACTCTTGGATGACATGTATGAACGTATCTTGACACTCAGTATTCCCGAGAAAAGGCGCAGGGAACTGATTCCTGTGTTCTGCTCTGTGATGGGGCAGATACTTACATCATCAGAACCACTTCCGATGTCCGCGCTGACCGCAATGCGACAGAACTTCTCAAGTGCTCAGAGCCGTTACAAAGTGGACCGGGTCGTCGGGCCATTGAGCTCACTGTTGTCCGGGACCACGGATCTCCACACTCCCATTCGTCCCCTGCACGCGTCATTCTATGACTTTCTCACTGACGAGTCGCGCAGCGGCCACTTTTTTGTTGATAGGTCGTCGGTGCAGGGCGATCTTGCTTTTGCCTCCCTTCGGGTCATGGAGAAAGGACTTCGCTTCAACATCTGCTCCTTGGAGAATTCGTACTTGCCCAACTCTTCCGTCCCTGATTTAGAGAAACGAGTCAAAGAATCCATTCCGGCTGAGCTATCGTACTCGTGTCGATTCTGGGGCACGCATATCACAGCCACATCCTTTGAATCATCGTTAGCTAAGGAAGTAGAAGCTTTCTTCAATGAAGAGCGCCTTCTTTGGTGGTTGGAAGCACTGGCTCTGATGAAAAGCCTCAGTGGTTCGGTAGCGACCCTGTCATCTATCGCAAATTGGTTTTCGGTGCGTATCTCATGCTCATTTTTTACCCACCAAATTCTTACGAGTAGTGGGGTGACTGTAGGGTCATGGCGAGTTCACGCATGTTAGCGAGGCTGTCAGGGATACCCTACGTTTCATCCGAACATTTGCAAGCACGATTTTACGCAGCACTCCCCATTTATACCTTTCCGCTCTACCGTTCGCTCCAACGCAGTCGAGAATGTTTCGCAAGTTCGCGTCAAAGTTTGGTTGCACTCCCCGCATTGTCGCTGGCCATGTCGAAAATTGGCCTCAGATGGAAAAGATCCTCCATGCGAATGACGAGGTTCTCTCGGTTGCACTATCGCCAGACGGAAAACGCATTGCATGCGGGTTAAATTACGGAGCGATCAAGGTGTGGGATATGGATACTGGCGAGGCATTGTGTGCCCCTCTTCGAGGCCACACTTGGATTGTTATGTCTGTCGCATTCTCACCGGATGGACGTCGGATCGTTTCAGGTTCATCGGACAAAACAGTCCGGGTGTGGGATGCGAAGACTGGCGAGGCATTAGGATCCCCTCTCAAAGGGCACACGGACTACGTTCGGTCTGTCGCAATCTCCCCGGATGGTAGACGCATCGTGTCTGGTTCGGATGACAGGACAATTCGAGTTTGGGACATGGAGACTGGCGAGGCATTTGGTTCCCCTCTCCAAGGGCACACAGCCTATGTTTCGTCCGTCACAATCTCCCCGGATGGTAGACGCATCGTGTCTGGTTCGGATGACAGGACAATTCGAGTTTGGGATATGGAGACCGGTGATGCATTGGGCACGCCTCTACAAGGGCACACGGACCACATTCTGTCTGTTACAATCTCACCAGATGGCAAATACATTGTGTCTGGGTCCGACGACAAGACGATCCGGGTATGGGATATGGAGACTGGCGAGGCATTTGGTGCCCCCCTCCAGGGCCACACTGGCCCTGTTGCATCAGTCGCAATCTTCTCAGATGGAAGTCGTATCGTGTCTGGTTCATCTGACAAGACGATCAGAGTGTGGGATGCGAAGATGGGTGTAGCATTAGGGTTCCCTCTCCAAGGCCACTCTGGCTATGTTTCATCTGTCACAATCTCGCCGGATGGGAGTCGCATAGTCTCTGGTTCATCCGACAACACGATTCGGGTATGGGATGCCGACATCATCATGGGCAAGACATCGGTTGCCACTATTGAAAGCCACGCTAGTTCTGTTAACTCGGTTGCAATCTCGCCGGATGGATGTTCCATAGTGTCCGGCTCGGCTGACACGACAGTTCGGGTGTGGGACATAGAGACAGGCAAGGCGTTGGTAGCCCCTCTCCGAGGGCACACTGGATCTGTTTGGTCAGTCGCAATGTCGCCGGATGGGAAGGGTGTTGTGTCTGGTTCAGAAGACAAGAGCATCCGCATGTGGAATCTGGAAACAGGGAATGTGTCGGCTGTTAGTCTGGAAGCCCACACTGACTATGTCCGGTCTGTCACAATCTCGCCGGACAGAAACACCATCGTGTCTGGTTCAGTCGACAAGAAAATCCGGGTGTGGGATATTCAGACTGGCGAGGCATATCATCTCAGTGGGCACTCTGACTGGGTTCGATCGGTCGCAATTTCATCGGACGCAAATCGCATAGTGTCTGCTTCGGATGACAAGACAATTCAGGTATGGGATATGGGAACGCGCAAGATATTGAGTGCCCCTCTTCAAGGCCACACTCACTATGTCCTCTCTGTTGCAATCTCGCCGGATGGATGTCACATTGTATCGGGTTCAAAGGACAAGACCATCCGTGTCTGGGATATGGGAACTGGCAAGCCATTGGGCGCCCCTATCAAAGGCCACACTGCCAGAGTTAACACTGTTGCGATCTTCTCAGATGGTAATCGCATTGTGTCTGGCTCGAATGATCAGACTGTTCGGGTGTGGGACATGAAGACTGGCAAAGCAGTGGGTCCCCCTTTCCGAGGCCACACTGCAGGAGTCCGGTCTGTCGCAATCTCGCCTGATGGCAAACGCATCGTGTCTGGATCACAAGACAAGACCATCCGGGTGTGGGATGTAGAATTTCTAGATCGGCACCAATTGTTTGAAGTACCTGCAATATGTTTTTCATCCAACCCCATTCATGCCCTTCATTCCACCGCCTCCTTTCTTCAAGATTCTAACACCCCAGCTCCTTTTGGCCCGAACGAGGAGGGATGGGTTGTAGGTCCTGAAGGACGGCTTCTCCTCTGGATCCCACTCCATTTTCACTCAGCGATGTATGTCGCAGGCAACACCCTGGTGATAGCCAATAATGCCCTGCAGCTGGACTTGAGTTGTACCGCACACGGCACATCATGGCACGAGTGTCGGGAACAGTGATTGGTATTGCTTTTGTATCTGTCAGTCAAACTCTGGACATGTACATGCGTTACACTGAAGGTCAATACACTTCCTAATACATATTTGCCTTGTGCTTCATTCGTTTCCTTCTACTACATAATGGGCTTGCTCTTGCAAAACAGTTTGGGGTTGCAGGAAGGTTTTGTTCATCACGTTCGCTGTATTACATACTCTTGCTGCTACTATACTATCTAGTAGGATTACTTCCCCATCTACTTCTTGCGGGACAAACTCTGCAAGTTACCAGAACCCAATGTGAACTTGAACTACTACTCAACAACAGTTATTCTACCCCGTCAAGGCCGCATGTGGAAGTTGAGATTGGAGAGGGATAGTTTTAGGCGTTGACTAGCACTAGATTGAACACGTTATGATCAGATTGACTTGATACGTTACTGGGGCACGGCCGGATGGCATAGCAGGGTGGTATTTCGGTTGATGCGAGGGCAAGGAGGCCTCGTGCATATTGACGATGATTTCGCTTGCCAGTGTAGTAGAGAACAGAGCAGGCCTATGTTTGAAGAGGACACGTCAGTTCTGAAAACTGAAGAGGGCCTCACACATGACACACACAACGCATTCAAATTCAAACGTGAAACAAATAAGCGGAAAGGGTGAAGCGTTTCGTAAATGAGCATGTAAGATGCTTCTTATTGAAGATTTGGATAGCGTTACAGGTGCGGAGATCAGGGCTATTTCAAATTTGACTCGATCAAGTCTAGAATTTGTTCACTTGTCAACCATCCGAACTAGTGTCCTGACTCCCAAACCACTCTCTCTCTGGCCCGCACCTCCTGACAGGCTCCCGTTTGTCGAGTGTGTTTCCGCCCACTATTCCAGTTTAACCCTTTGAGTATGCTCCTGTAGTACATATCTGACGCCGTCACATCAAGCTTCATCATCCTTTCGAGAACCTTATTCATGGAGGTGTATGTGCGTATGGATGTTCCATACGTTGAATGGAATTGTTGGGTGAAACGGCTAGATCGAACGGTGCGTATCCATAGTTTGGTTTTTACTGACGCGCACGCTGAACGACCTTTGATCCACTGCTCACTTGCGTGGAAATGTCTCAGGTGAGCATATATCCTCTTACCATTGAAGGAATATGTTATGCTCATGCATATATGTCCATCTTTCAATATATCGAACGTATGAAGGACTACAACGGTGACACGGTGTTGATTCTTTGTTCGCAGTCACTAAGTACACAACATATCGATAGACTGATTCATCCACTCGCAACAGCAGGCTCTTCCCATGACCACTTGGACCTAGGGGAGGTATAACAATTCATCTTGTACCTAACTGAAGAACATACCAAAAAGCAGAGTTACGATAGGAGACATCGACAATCGTTAAGAGTACATGCTCGACACCGTGAAGAGTTTTTTAATACCCAATTCTGACCAGTGAGACTGTAGCGAATTCGTGTGAGGGGCCGGAAGAATGACTGATATAT
>MU173078.1:19873-30204 GCA_016695475.1 Suillus decipiens | reverse complement strand
ACGATCCAGGTGTGGGATATGGATACTGGCGAGGCATTGTGTGCCCCTCTTCGAGGCCACACTGAACATGTTTGGTCTGTCGCATTCTCGCCGGATGGACGTCGGATCGTTTCAGGTTCATGGGACTGTACAGTCCGGGTGTGGGATGCGAAGACTGGCGAGGCATTAGGATCCCCTCTCGAAGGGCACACGGACTGGGTTCGGTCTATCGCAATCTCCCCGGATGGTAGACGCATCGTGTCTGGTTCGAATGACAGCACAATTCGAGTTTGGAACATGGAGACTGGCAAGGCATTTGGTTCCCCACTCCAAGGACACACGAGCTGGGTACAGTGTGTCGCAATCTCCCCGGATGGTAGACGCATCGTGTCTGGTTCAAATGACAGGATGATTCGGATGTGGGATATGGAGACCGGCGACGCATTGGGCAAGCCTCTCCAAGGGCACACGGCCTACATTCGGTCTGTCACAATCTCACCAGATGGCAAATACATCGTGTCTGGGTCCGAGGACAAGACGATCCGGGTATGGGATATGGAGACTGGCGAGGCATTTGGTGCCCCCCTCCAGGGCCACACTGGCCCTGTTGCGTCAGTCGCAATATTTTCGGATGGAAGTCGTATCGTGTCTGGTTCAGAAGACCAGACGATCAGAGTGTGGGATGCAAAGACGGGTGTAGCAATAGGGTTCCCTCTGCAAGGCCACTCTCAGTGTGTTTCATCTGTCACAATCTCGTCGGATGGGAGTCGCATAGTCTCTGGTTCATACGACAAGACGATTCGGGTATGGGATGCCGACATCATTATGGGCAAGACATCGGTTGCCACTATCGAAAGCCACACTGGCTCTGTTTACTCGGTTGCAATCTCGCCGGATGGATGTTCCATAGTGTCCGGCTCGGATGACACGACAGTTCGGGTGTGGGACATAGAGACAGGCAAGGCGTTGGTAGCCCCTCTCCGAGGGCACACTGGATCTGTTCTGTCAGTCGCAATGTCGCCGGATGGGAAGGGTGTTGTGTCTGGTTCAGTAGACGAGAGCATCCGCATGTGGAATTTGGAAACAGGGGATGTGTTGGCTGTTAGTCTGGAAGCCCACACTGACTATGTCCAGTCTGTCGCAATCTTGCTGGATGGAAACTCTATCGTGTCTGGTTCAGACGACAAGACAATCCGCGTGTGGGATATTGAGACTGGCGAGGCATATCATCTCAGTGGGCACTCTGACCGGATTTGGTCTGTCGCAATTTCATCAGACGGAAATCGCATAGTGTCTGCTTCGCATGACAAGACAATTCAGGTGTGGGATATGGGGACGCGCAATATATTGAGTGCCCCTCTTCAAGGCCACACTCACTATGTCCTCTCTGTTGCAATCTCGCCGGATGTATGTCACATTGTATCGGGTTCAGAGGACAAGACCATCCGTGTCTGGGATATGGGAACTGGCAAGCCATTGGGCGCCCCTCTTGAAGGCCACACTGCCGGAGTTTACACTGTTGCGATCTCCTCAGATGGTAATCGCATCGTGTCTGGCTCGGATGATCAGACCGTTCGGGTGTGGGACATGAAGACTGGCAAAGCAGTGGGTCCCCCTTTCCGAGGCCACACTGCAGTAGTCTGGTCTGTCGCAATCTCGCCTGACGGCAAACGCATTGTGTCTGGGTCAGGAGACAAGACCATCCGGGTGTGGGATGTAGAATTTCTAGACCGGCACCAATTGTTTGAAGTACCTGCAATATGTTTTTCATCCAACCCCATTCATGCCCTTCATTCCGCCGCCTCCTTTCTCCAAGATTCTAACACCCCAGCTCCTTTTGGCCTGAATGAGGAGGGATGGGTTGTAGGTCCTGAAGGACGGCTTCTCTTCTGGATCCCACTCAATTTCTACCCGGTGGTGTATGCCCCAGGCAACACGTTGGTGATAGCCGACAATGCTTTGCAGCTAGACTTGAGTTATGTCGCACACGGCATGTCATGGAAGAGGTGTCGGGAACAGTCATAGGTTGCAGTCTTTTGGCATGTACTTATGTTGATTGATGGAAGATATCGTACTATACTTATTTGTCTTGCGTTCCATCCCTTCTGCTAAGCACATATCCGTGACGGGCTCGCACTCGTCGACCAGTCTAGGTGCATAAAGATCTCATTTACGACGCTTACATATTCTTTTCCCATCGCTACTGTACTCTCAAGAATTACTTCTCCGTTTACGTCCTGCAGGATAAACTGTGCCAATCAGAACTCGATGTGAACTTGAACCACCACTCAACGACGGTCATTCCAATGCGACATCCAGCATCACGCTCTCGTCAGACTCCATCACCTCCTGATCTAAACTGACGACTCGCTGCAATTGACCTTTCCACTCCTCGAACCTGCATGAACCATGCTGCCAACTAGTCGATCAACGCTCGAGGAATACTAATCACAGGCAGTTCAGACATAAGCAGCTGCTCATCCGTAATCAGCCTCTCCCAATCATAACAACAAATACTTCGCTTACGATGCATGCTCACCGGGGCAAGGGCGGACTGATGGCTGGGTGATGGTGATCGGAAGGGGCGAGGCGAAGAGGAGGCTGCATGTAGAAGTTGGTATCGAAGAGAGATGGTTTCAGGTGTTTACTATCACCTAGATCTCCCTTCCTGTGATACCAGATGTTAATACAGGGTATAGAGCTGAGAGGTGAGACCAATCATCATTGCACATACATTTGAAATAAATAGACTCTCCATCACGATGCTGCGCGGTGCCTACTTTGGTTTGTAAATGTTACCGGGTTAGCAACGCGTTGCCGGTGATCATCTTGGCTTGATAAGTTATTGGGGGCGCGGGGGGATGGCAGGGTAGATGGCATGTTCGGTTGATGTGAGGGCAAGGAAGGCCTCGTGCACGTTGAGGATGATTTCGCTTGCCAGTGGAGTAGAGAACAAGCCTGTGTTTGAAGAAGACACGTCAGTCGTGAAAACAAAACAGGGAGCCTGTGCACACATGTTTGACAGCGCGTTGGACTGAACGCGAACGTGAAAGAGATGAGGAAAGGGTGCAGCCACAGGTTTGGAGGATTAGGACACATGATACATCTAACGCACTCATACTATTCAGTAAGATGCTTACAAGTTATTGAGCACTCGGACGACAGTTACGTATGATCAAGTGAATAGATCAACGCACGTTCATGAGAATCATTGAGTGAAATTATTCGTCATGTCGCACTGAGTTTTCGATCTATCAGATAGCCTAGTTTGTGATGGTATGATGCACCCGCTAGACCTGGATGGACGAATAGAAAGTTATACCGTATGTGCAAATGCAATACTTAGCACCATGAATCGCAGGAACATCGAACAAGCACAAAGTCGGAGACTAGATCAAATCCACCAATTGATTTGACAAAGCTCTGTAACGAGCGAGTGAGCTCTGATGGAACACAACTCGGCAGCACTTTCAACACAATTCCCTCCATGTCTTTAGGGAACAACATCTTCGCACCGCTACTGGTGAGAGAGTACACCGCCTCAGCTGCGATTGCTATCTCCCAGTGAACGGAACATAAAGCCTGAAAAAGACAGGATCAAGGAGTTCATACAGAATTTGACCAATTCAAGCACTCACTCGGAGGCATTGCGAGACATGAGGACTGAAAAGATCCATGAGATCTCAGTACTCTTCTCGAGTAACAGGTTTGCTTAGATCTAGTCGAGAATCATAGTGCTCAAATACAAGGTTATAGCCTATATTGGACGTTCCAAGACAGACCGCTTTCATTAGAAAAAACATGTCATTTTCCAGCTTCAAGGGAGCAGCGGCGTGTTGAAAAGAGTAAACCATTGTCGTACTCACAATGCTATATGAACCCACCAAGGTCCTCCCAAGGCATGAGAAGAGGGTACAACGTCTTCAGATCTTCTACCTTCCCACTCTTCTGAGGTAAAGATGAGTCAATCTCGCGGAACAAGGCCGAAGGAACGTACATCTAGCATGACTACACATCGCTCGCATTCATTGCTGAGCAGAAACTGGGCCAGCGTATCTAAGGAACTTGACGGGACAAAATATCAAAGTGCATTCCATTAGCAAATAAAGCATAAGAAACCTCATAAGGACTCAGAGTACGATTTCCATAGATCGTGTGTCGAGTGTAAGATAGTCATGTTAACGGTATGGGTTGGAGACTTTCAACTGCAAAAAAAAAAGATAAGTTGGAGTAGTGTAACTCGTAAAGTAGTGACGGACATTTGCGGGCCAACAAGTTCTTCCCATGGCCACTCGGACCTAGGGGAGGTATAACAATCGATTTTGTACATGACCGGAGAACATACCTCAAAGCAGAATCACGATGGGAGACACCGCCAACCGCTGAAAGTGCATGCTCAACACTCTGAAGAGTTACCCAGCCCTAACCAATAAGATCTTATCAAACTCTTGTAAGGAACTGGAGGAATGACCGATATATAAGCTGAGATGTTTGCCGAGTCTGTCAAATTGGCTCTAGTAACATATTGTCCAAGAATCAAGTGAGTAAACCATGGAGAAAGGTTGAGAGGAACTACGTACCTCGTAGCGGGGTCCATTCTTTCTGGTGAGGTATCTCCAGGTTGTGAATGTGAGCCTGAAATACCCTCACTTCCCTTCGATGATGCTTGTGCCGATGGATTCAATTCTGAGTTCATACCGCCGGCGCAATAAGCCAACATGACCTTCACAATCTCACTTTCGTGAGACATTTTACCATTGGTAAAGGTAAATGCAAAGGGCGAACTGAGGACCTACTTGGTTGTTTGATTCAGCTCCACCACCCTCAAGTACCTGTTGCACTTGATTGACATTATCACACGCAATGGTAAAACAAGATAGTTAGTTTTGGAATCGCTATCACATGAACTGGAGCTTGAAGCTTCAAGAACGGACAAGGATCGTGGAAGAAGGCCGGAGACATGACGCTAAATCGTGCGGGTGTAATCATCGCGACAGTCGGGTGAGGCTGATTCAAATCATGGGAGCCTCCTTGGCAAAGCGAAAAATGCCAAGATACTCCTTCTGTGTAGCATGAACAAGAAATGTTGATGAGCAAACAGACTGATTGTCGTAGCGTGGGTGCTAACTTTAATTTGATTCCGTATTATCTGACAAAATCCTTCTCCGACGCTATGGGGACAGTCACAGCAACGCTTGCTACACTAATCTGGCCAATGACATCCTGCCATCGGGGGTATATTCATAATGGGCTAGCATCTCTACAGAAATGAACGTGAAATTCCTGCCACCTGCCAGGATTAAAAGCTGAAACTGTTTCTTGCCACAGAAGTCAAATCCTTGCACCCGCGATGACTCGGATGCGACTACCCTATCATTGCTTTTCGAGTGTTCATATACATACGTGGCTAAGGTGCCCAACATTGTCATCGCGTTTGCTAGCACATGAATATATAATGGGCTACTGCTCATGATGATATCACTTTCCAGCAAGCCATGTTCCTAGCTACATCCTTATTGACACAGGCTCTCCTGGCTTTGTCAATCACGGGATCGCCTGTTGAAGTTCGAAATTCCCCCATCTCCATTCCCCTTACCAGGAGGCTAAACTTCTCGAATGGTACTATTAACCTCTTGCAGCACGATAAAGCTCGCGTGGCAGCCCTTAGGAACTACAACACATATAGTCGACGTGCGGATATCATTCCTGTGTCATGCTATTATTTTGGTTACACCATAGCAGTTGGCATTGGCAGCCCACCCACAATCCGTCAGTTCAACACTGAGAAATATGCAACTGCTAATGTATCATTGAAGATAACTTGATTCTCGACACAGGCAGCTCGATCACATGGGTTAAAAATGAGGTATACGTGCCAACCGACACCAGTGTCAACACTGGTCAGCTTTTAAGCGAGGAATACGGTCAGGCGGATGATGATGACGACGACGGCGATGATGATGATGATCACAAGACCTACTTCCAAGGTATGACATACAACAATATCATAAATTGAAAACTTGTATACCTATGATTATCTGTAGGAATTATCTGGAACGATATCGTTACTCTCGGTGGTGGGCTCACCGTCACCGAGTTCCCAATCGGTATTGCTGATGAAGTGAAGGGCTTCTGGCCAGGTGACATCGGTATCCTTGGCATCGGGCCTAAAGCTTTGTCACTCGACACCTTGATAGATAAGCCAGATGACATGATTCCGACCATCACTGACTACCTGTATGACCAAGGCAAGATTGATAGGTGCATTCTTGGTATCTTTTTCCAGCCCATCACTGCGGAACCAGACAGTCTTTCCGGAGAGCTTACCTTTGGTGAACCTGACAATACCAACTACATTGGTAATGTTGCTTACACGTAAGCTACCTCAGCTCCTAGATCAATCCAGACTGACCGTAATTGTTCCGTTTCAGTCCTATCACCGATGAATACCCCGCATCAGACTATTGGGGTATCAAACAGAGGATCACCTATGGCTCCACGGAGATCTTGGACACCAATTCTGGTATCGTCGATACTGGTACTATCTTCCTTCACATTGCCTCCGGTGTGTATTTAGAGTGCAGGGTATAATGATTGTCTAATCAATATTCGATAGATGCCTTTGAGAAGTACAAGGTTGCGACCGGCGGTACTCACGATGAGGCCACTGGTCTTCTCAGCATTACCGTGGACCAGTACAGTGCCCTACAGAGGTTGAACTTCCATATTGGGGGCGTACGTCAATTCTGTCAGCCCTCTCACCCCTTGTTCACCATTTTGCACAGCAAATCTTCAGTCTTACCGCCAACGCCCAAATCTGGCCTCGTTCTCTCAACGACAAGCTCAATGGTGGTGATCCCAATGGCATATATCTCATCGTTAAAAACAGTGGCTCGCACTCTGGCCAAGGGGATGACTTTATTCTTGGCTTCACATTCCTTTCGCGCTTCTACACTGTGTTCGATGGCTCCAGCTCCCCGGGCCGCATCGGTTTTGCCATAACCATGTCTACTTATGCCACCACCAACTAATATGGAATTGCCGAAGTATACGAAGGATCCGTTTTCAGACGCAAAGCAGCACACGGATTCGTACAATTCGATCTGCACGCACTGCTCTGCATATATACACCCTAATACGCCCCTTCTGCATACCCCAATCTGTGCATTGCACCTTGACTCGGAATCTTTCCATCCATTACATTTACTTCTGTTATCACAGCCGTGACTAAGGCAATACTATCACTAGAGCGACGACCAGCCTTAGTATGATCATTCTTCTGAGTGAGCACATTATCAACTGTTCGACATTAACTTGGAGCCCAGAGACTCGGCCCATGCTCTCAATATTGGAGCAGGAAACTTATGATGCTTTAAAAGGAACTTTAATAAAGTGCGTGATACACCGGCTACTACTTTCACAATATCGAAGTTTACTCTGATTTTGAGACGTGTTCCTATCTTGGACTCTTGTAACGGAATGTTCGTGCAGGTCCTTGCTATGACAGTTCGCGATGCATACTTTGCTTGGGATCTACCTACCACTGAAATGATGTCAAATCGAGAAATTGACCCTGATCCAGCAATTACATGTCTCATGCCAGTCGCGCATTCATTAGCCTCAGAGTGTACTAAGAAATAGCGTTGTGGGCGACTCGGAGGTTTCCTAATTCGGGCCGCCTTTTGCCCGTCGATCTCAGCTTTTGATAACAGCATCAGTCCAGCCAATCTGAGTGCTTCCAAATGCATGTTCATCATTTATGTAAACCGAATAATCCTCATTGCGGGGATGCAGGCGCTCGTCTATTTTTCCTGCCACCCACCACGATCCTCCACCCTTTTGCCCCACGACGCCTCTTAACACGCACACTCAGCTATCCTTTTCACTTTAATGACGAACAATAATAATCCTCGGAAGATGCGCTGGAGGTGGTCGAAGCAAAGTCATTCAGAACCTCATTTAGTACAGGAGAGAGGCAGGAGCCCGGCTAGTCAAGATGTATGAACTGTCGTCTTCACTACTACATATTGTTTCTAAATCATTACAGCTATCCCCTCTCTCGCCTTCAGGGAATGGGTCTACTGGACGACCCCCGGGGTTGGTTCGCAAACTCGCTGGCAAGATGGCCATGCGCTTCACTCGAAGCGCTCGACAGTCTCCCAACCCTGAACACACGGCTGCAGGTTCCAGTTCACAGGACATCCAACCCATTCAATCAACAGAGGTGTGTGATGTCAATTCTGAGCGTGCCCGTATGCCATGATCACTGCTAATTACTTTTACAGGAGGTCACCACTTCCACACTCGAACCGAACCCTGAACCATCTTCCAATTCAGGAATTGTAGAACCAAGTTCGACTAACAAAGTTCGGAGTATTCTTATTCGTTTCTTTTGACAATCACCTAACGTTTATACTCGGGTCGAACATCTCGACCCGAAGGTGGTGAACAAAGCAATCGCAAATGCTAGCAAAGGTCTCGCAGACATCGGTCAGGTCCCAACGATAGTCCAACATGCTTCTTCAATGTCCGCAGACATACCGTCTGTTTCTGGTGCCATCGACACATTCTCCGTGTTTCTTAAATCCTTGAAGGCGTTCAATACCGTTGCCAATGAGATCGCAAATGTACAACAATTGATATTTCTTCTGCACGTAACTAACTTTCATACGTAGATCCATCCTTACGCGAAGGCAGCACTGAGTATCTTCACCTGCGCATCCACTCGCAACAGCACCTTCGCCCTCCGCTTAACGTATTTCTAGAATTCACCTCCCTATACAACTACAGCTCTTCCTTCAGCACGCTGCACATTCTCTGCACGATTCCCTTCCTCGAATGCCGTCTTCCCCACCATCTCCGATGTTCTGGCAGCAGTCACGCTTCAAGCTATCGACCTTCACAAATACATCGGCAGTATATGCTGATGCGCTGGCCACAATGTGAAGGAACGCTGAAATGTGGCTTTGGAGGGTTGTTGATTACTCGTATGCATCCTCCCTGTCATTTGCTTGTACACAAAGGCGCGTCCCTGTTTCTTAATACTTTACACATACTCATCATCGCACAAATCTTGTCGTACCAGGAGCACAATGCGCGCTGAAAACTTTTGGTTTATTTCTTGAATCTTGTCTCACCATGTCGCATTGAAATTCTGAGCTATCAATCTTGCTTCATCGTCGTAATGGACGATGTACCCGTTATACCTGAATGAACAAACAGAAAGTTATACCGCGTATGCAATACAATATCAGGTACTGTAAATCACAGAAATATCGAAGAAGCGCATTGTAGGAGATTAGATCAAATCCACTAATTGATTCGACACAGCTCTGTGTAACGAGCTCCCTCTCCAATGAAACATAGCTTGGCCGAACTTTCGTCACAATTCCCTCTGCATCTTGAGGGGATAATGCCCTCACAGTGTTGCTAGTGAGAGAGCACACCGCTTCAGTTGTGATTGCCATTTTTCTTCCACTGAATGGAATGGAAGGCAACACGGCGGTAACGCAAGACAGAAGCAAAGCCTAGAAGAGACAGTATCGAGGAGTCCGTAAAGGATTTGACCAGTTCAAAGTACTCACTCCGAGGCATTGCGAGATATGAGGTGTTGAAAGATCCATGAGGTGTCGGTACTCTTCTCGAGTAACGGGTTTGCTTGGATCTGGTCGGGAATCATGGTGCTCGAATACAAGGTTATGGCCTATATTGGACGTTCCAAGCCAGATCACTTTCATGAGATCAACATGTCGTTTTCCAGCTTCAAGAGAGCAGCGGCCTTCGAAAAAGAGTAAAGCATTGTCACGCTCATAATGTCATATGAAATCACCAAGCTCCCAAAGCATGAGAAGAGAGTACAACGCCTTTGAATCTTCTACCTTCTCAATCTTCTAAGGTAGAGATGAGTCAGTCTTGCGGAACAAGGTCAAGGGAACTTACGTCTAGCACGACTACGCATCGCTCGCCTTCGTTATTAAGCAGAAATTGGGCCAACGTATCGGAGGAAGGCTCCTCTACGGAAAACAACATCATGGTGCATTCCATAGCAAATGAACACGACAAACCTCGTAGACTAGAGTACAATTACCATAGATCGTGCGTTGGGCGCAAGGTGGTCATGTTAACGGTATGCAAAATGAACGACAAGTTGGAGAGGTGTAACTCGTAAAGACGAGTGATGGACATTTGCGGGCCAGCAGGCTCTTCCCATGACCACTCGGACCTAGTGGAGGTATAACAATTCATATTGTACTTAACCGAAGAACATACCACAAAGCAGAATCACAATCGCAGACACTGACAATCGTTGAGAGTGCATGCTCGACACCGTGAAGAGTTTTTTAATACCCAAT
>MU173078.1:0-12682 GCA_016695475.1 Suillus decipiens | reverse complement strand
TTTGACAAAGCTCTGTGTAACGAGTGAGCGAGCTCTGATGGAACATAATTTGGCAGCACTTTCAACACAATTCCCTCCACGTCTTCAAGGGACAATCTCGCCGGATGGATGTCACATTGTATCGGGTTCATTGGACAAGACCATCCGTGTCTGGGATATGGGAACTGGCAAGCCATTGGGCGCCCCTCTTGAAGGCCATACTGCCGGAGTTAACACTGTTGTGATCTCCTCAGATGGTAATCGCATCGTGTCTGGTTCGGATGATCAGACCGTTCGGGTGTGGGACATGAAGACTGGCAAAGCAGTGGGTCCCCCTTTTCGAGGCCACACTGCAGTAGTGTGGTCTGTCGCAATCTCGCGTGATGGCAAACGCATCGTGTCTGGGTCAAAAGATACGACCATCCGGGTGTGGGATGTAGAATTTCTAGACCGGCACCAATTGTTTGAAGTACCTGCAATATGTTTTTCATCCAACCCCATTCATGCCCTTCATTCCGCTGCCCCCTTTCTTTCAGATTCCGAGTCTGAAACCCCAGTCCAAACCTCCTCCGCAACCCCAGCCCCATCCCACACGAACGAGGATGGATGGATTGTAGGTCCTGAAGGACAGCTTCTCCTTTGGATCCCACTCACTTTATACCCGGGCGCAATGCATAGAATGTATACCCCAGGCAACATCCTGATGATACCCAATAATACACCGCAGCTGGACTTAAGTCGTGTCTCACACGGCACATCATGGCACAAGTGTCGGGAACAGTAGTTGGTATTACCTTTGTATCTGTCAGTCAAACGATGGACATGTACGTATGTTACAGTAATCGACTGAAGGTCTATAGACTTCATACAATACACGTTTACCTTGAGCTTCATTTGTTTCCTTCCGCTACATAGTGGGCTCGCTCTTGTAAAACAGTTCAGGGTTGCAGTTCACTACATTTGCACGCTCTCCTTCTGTCGCTACTACTATCCTATCTAGAATCGCTTCCCCGTCTACTTCCTGCAAGATAAACTGTGCAAGTTAGAACCCAATGTGAATTTGAGCGACTATTCAACGTTCAACAACAGTCATTCTACCCCGTCCACTGGTCCCACCTCTTCCTCGTCAGGTCGCATATGGAAGTTGGAAGTTGATATTGGAGAGGGACGGTTTTAGGCGTCGACCAGTGCTACTGAGGAGGTTCGTTCCTGTAATACTATGTCAGGAGATAAGATCAATAGCTGTCACATATATCTTTGAAATAAACAGGCTCTCCATGACGATGGTGAGTGAAGCATACTTCAAAAGGATTTTGGTTTGTAAAGGTTAGCGGAGCAGATTGAACGCGTTGTGATCGGGTTGGCTTGATAAGTTGCTGGGGCACAGCGGGATGGTAGCAGGGTAGATGGCACGCTCGGTTGATACGAGGGCAAAGAAGGCCTGGTGCACATTGACGGTGATTTCGCTTGCCAGTGGAGTAGAGAATAGGCCTGCGTTTGAAGAGGACAAATGAGTTTTGGAAGCTGAAGAGGGCTCTACACATGACACACACAGCGCGTTAAATAGATTCGAGAAGTGGTGCAGCAACAGGTTTGGGAATAAGATGCTTCTTATTGGAGCATTTGGATAGCGTTACTGGTGGGTCACTGCGACTCGGAGAACATCGAGAGCGGAGAGTGAGTCTATTATTAGACTCATGAGGCTATTTCAAATTTGACTCCCGCTTGCCCACACAGCCATCCAAGTACTCCCGTGTCCTCTTCCAAACCACTCTCTGGCCTGCATCCGTGTATCTCCTGACAGGCTCGTGTTCATTGAGTATATCCCAGAATCTCCGATCAACCCTTTGAGCATGCTTCTCTAGTGCATATGTGATGGCGTCATATCGAGCTTCATCATCCTCTATATAGTTTCGAGAACCTGATGCATGGAGGTGTATGTCCGTATGGATGTTCCATGCGTCGAATGGAATTAGTGGGTGGAATTACTGCATCGAATGGTGCGTATCCATAGTTTGGTTCTTACTGACGCGCGGCCTTTGATCCACTGATCACTTGCGTGGAGACGTCTCAGGTGAGCACATACCCTCTTACCCTGGCAGGAATATTTTACTCTTATACATAATGTTCACCTTTCAATATGTTGAATGTATGAAAGACTACGACAGTGACTTGGTGTTGATTCTTTCAAGTTGAATTTTCGCAGTCACTAGTACACAACATATCGACATGCTGATTCAAACTGTACCTTCGTCCTCCACTTCACATATTTCTAGAGTTTACCTCCCTATACAACTACATCTCTTCTTTCAGCACGCTGCATATTCTCTGCACGATCCCCTTCCTGGAACGTCGTCTCCTCCACCGTCTTTCCGATGTTCTGGCAGCAGTCACTGACAACCGACAGTTCAAGCTATCGACCTCACAAATACATCGGCAACATATGCATATGCTGATGCACTCGCTACAATGTGAAGGAACGCTAAAACGTGGTCTTGGAGGCTCGTTGATTGTACGCATTCTCTCCCTTTAATTCACTTTTACACAAAGACGCGTCCCCGTTTCTTGATACTTCACACCTACTCATTATCGCACAAATCTTGTTGCACCAGGAGTGCAATTCTTACTGAAAACTATTGCATTATTTTATTTCTTGATTTTCATCTCAGTCGACCATGTCGTATTGAAATTTCGAGCTATCAGTCTTGCTTCATCGTCGTAATGGATGATGTACTCGTTATATTTGAATGGACAAACAAAAAGTTATACCGCGTATGCGATACAATACTAAGTACCATAAATCACAGGAACATCGAAGAAGCGCAGAGTAGGAGACTAAATCAAATCCACTAATTGGTTCGATACAGCTCTGTGTAACGAGCGGGCTCCCTCCGATGGAACATAACTTGGCAGCACTTTCATCACAATTCCCTCCACGTCTTGAGGGGACAATGTCTTCGCGACATTGCTGGTGAGAGAGTACACCGCTTCCGCTGCTATCGCCATCTTTTCTTCCACTGTGAACGGAATAAAGGGCAACACGGTGGTGACGCGAGACAGAAGCGAAGCCTAAAAGAGACAGTATCGAGGACTCCGTAAAGGATTTGACCAGTTCAAAGTACTCACTCCGAGGCATTGCGAGACATGAGGTCTTAAAAGATCCATGAGATGTCGGTACTCTTCTCGAGTAACGGGTTTGCTTGGATCTGGTCGGGAATCATGGTGCTCGAATACAAGGTTATGGCCTATATTGGACGTTCCAAGCCAGATCACTTTCATTAGATCAACATGTCGTTTTCCAGCTTCAAGGGAGCAGCGGCCTTTGAAAAAGAGTAAAGCATTGTCATGCTCATAATATTATATGAACTCACCAAGCTCCCAAGGCATGAGAAGAGAGTACAACGCCTTTGGATCTTCTACCTTCTCAATCTCCTGAGGTAGAGATGAGTCAGTTTCGGGGAACAAGGCCGAGGGAACTTACATCTAGCACGACTACGCATCGCTCGCCTTCGTTATTAAGCAGAAATTGGGCCAACGTATCTGAGGAAGGCTCCTTCGCGGAAAAGACATCAAGGTGCATTCCATAGCAAATAAAACACAACAAACCTCATATGGACTCATAGAGTATGATTGCCATAGATCGTGCGTTGAGCGCAAGGTGGTCATGTTAACGGTATGGGTGGGAATATCCAAGAGACTTCCAACTGCGAAACAAATGATGAGTTGAGTTGGAGTGGCGTAACTCGTAAAGATGTGCTACGGACATTTGCGAGCTAGCAAGCTCTTCCCATGACCACTCGGACCTAAGGGAGGTATAACAATGAATCTTGTACTTAGCCGGAGAACATACCGCAAAGCAGGACCACAATAGGAGATACTGACAACCGTTGAGAGTGCATGCTCAACACCCTGAAGAGTTGTTCCAATACCCAGTCCTGACCAATGAGATCGTATCGAACTCTTGTGAGGGGCCGGAAGAATGACCGATATATAAGTTGAGATGTTTGTCGTGTGTGCGTCGAATCGGCTCTGGTAACATAGTATCTAAGAATCGAGTGAGTAAACAGTGACAAAAGGCTGAGAGGATCTAAGTACCTCGTAGCAGGATCCATCCCTTCCGGCGTTGTCTCTCCAGGCTGTGAATGTGAGCCTGAAACACCCTCACCTCCCTCCGATGACGCTTGTGCAGATGGATTCAATTCTGGATTCCGTAACGCCGATGGATCTGCGCCATAGGCTAACAGGGCCTTGACAATCTCATTTTTGTGCGACAGTTTGTCATTGGTCAAAGTAAACGCCAGGGCGGACTGAGGACCGACTTGGTCGTTTGGTCCAGCTTCGCCGCTTTCAAGTACCTGTCGCACTTCATTGACATCGTCGCTCGCAATGGCAAACAAGAGTGTTGGTTTTGGCGTCGCGATCGCATGAACTGGCGCTTCGAGAACGGACAAGGATCGTGGAGGAAGGCCGGAGACGGAACGACGAATCGTGCGGGTATATTTATCGATATCTTCCTCTTTATCGTCGTGCGCCAAACTGAGAGTTGAGAGTCGGCGTGGCAGGGGGTGGAGTGGCTGATTAAGATCACTAGAGTCCTCTCGGCAATGCGAAAAGCGCCACGACGGAGCCTGTTGGACTGGTGCAGAGTGCAACTGGCGCTCCACAAGAGACAAAGGAGCAGGAGTTGATGCAAACAATGATGGAGAACTATCGTGACCGGACGTGACAGTATTGCGAATATGCTCGGGAATATGCTCAGATATGCTTGATAAACATGGTGAAGGCAGCTGCCCACAGAAATCAGACTGGCACCGAGGACAACGACATGATTAGCTTACGTACCAGTGAATTATGCGATAGCGAAGTACTAGATGATACATTGGACGAATGAGGTGAAGACGAATTGGAGATATGGTCTATATTCAAGAATGAGAATGAACACCACAATCACCAAAATGGCATTTAAAATACTGACCGGATGATATATTAGACATAATGGACGAGGACGATGATAGGGACGATCTCGGATTAAGCAAACTAGACTGAAGATAAACTTGAGTGATGATGTGCAGGAATTACTGTCATTCGGCAACTTACCAGCCTGAGAGGCTTTAATCTGGTAGTAGATGATTCTTGTTGCAGTTCAACGGGAGACAGGAGCCGGTTGGTGGATGATAAGTTCGGTGGAAGGAAGCTGAGTTGCTGCAGGGCACTGGTAGCGTCTCCCTCTCGCCTCGCTGCTGGATAAAAGACAGGTGAAACAGAAGACGGGGACTGAATACCCTGCAACGACCTTCTGGCTACAAACTATAGGGGCATCCATGAATGAAAATTTGACAACGTCGCTTCAGAAGCCCACCTGTGGATTGACACGTCGAAAACCGAACGGTACCTTTGTGCTTCCTGTTTCCCACGATGGGAGATTTGATGTTACTGGAGCTGAGGCAGAGGGACTGTTTGCTGCAGACAAAAATCCGTCGGTATGGGGGGAGAACCATCGTTTCGTATCACGTCCATTCGAGAGGGATAGAATGAGTGGTAGACTCTGGGCACTAGCCGATGAAGATGGTTGAGCCTCAAAAGTTGATGGAATGCGTATAGTGAGATTCTGTGGAGCTCTATGTGTCGCAGGAGAGTCCGTCTTAACTAATACGGAAGAATGTTTCTCGTCACGATCATGCAGTGTTGACTCAAGTACGGGTGCCGAATTCAGATTCGGAGACTCCCCCATCTCATAGGCTAATTTCGCAACGGTAGCCTCCGTACTCGGTAATTCCGTGGCTTGTGCATCCATGCTTCGATCATCAAGCGCTTGTAGGATGTCTGCATGATCGTCCAGATTAGCGTCAACGAGGGTAGCCGGGATGAGAGCCACGGGTGATGAAGGAAAGCAAGGAGCACTCGGAGACCATGAATCGGGTTTCACGGTGGCATCTGAGATAGCACGACTCCTTTGCACAAATTCAACGATCGATGAAGCATCTACAAAACCAGAAGTCGCAGCCGAGGAATTGTTGACAGTACTAGTGTCAACTAGCGATTGGTCGTGAAAATGAGCTGTTTGGATATCCTGGTTGTCCTGAAGTAGGAATGAATCTATCTCACGAGTTCCGATAGCTTGCCCAGCAGGAGCATCCAGGGCCGCTGGCAAGGATACAAGGTCGTCTAAAATGACTTCAGTGCTATGTTGGCCACGAAGCGCATCGTTCTCGAAAAGTTCAACGGAGCTAACACTCGCACCCTCCTCGACGGACAAGACATTTTCTGCGCCGCTCCAATGACGAAGTTTGGGGGAAAAGTCACCTATTTGGGGGCTCCAAGATGTGCGCACGCTGGCCTCGTTGTGATGGAAGTCTACATCGTCAGATAAGAACATCACAGGAGACATTGAAGGTATACGTAAAGCCTGTTGAACATCCGCATTCAGAGCATCATGCCATGAATCACGATGATTATCAGTGTGGATATCTGAACCACTTGCGGTTGTTTCTAGAACATCCTCTGCAGGCGCCAGTATGTCGGCGGGAAGAGAAAATACATGCCCAATATGGGCTAGAAGTTCACGGGAGATCCTTGACCGTTCACTGGGGTGGGCAATGAACGGCTCTTGACATTCTGTTGAGTGGCTTGTATAATGTTGGTCTTCTCGGAGTACACATCCGTCCATATTATCATCGTCCCATACAGACGATGAAGTGGGAGACTGCGCTGGTGAAATACCACTCTGCCGTGGCGAAGGAGGCTGAGTCTCTTGAGTTATGTCGTCAGTCGTGTAGCCACAGTCAACGGAAGGTATGGACGTATTCGGGGACGAGGGGCCAGACGGGAAAGTGTCTAAAGATAATAATGACACCTTTGACGACAAATCTTCCTCCACAAACTCGCTGTCATTCATATACATGGAAACCGAGGGGGTAATCACGTCATCGGCATTGCTGACGATATGAACAACGTTGGAAGCAGCAGGTTCGGGCAATGGAGAGGGCGGAAGGCTGCAAAATTCCATATCATCGGGCACTACTTCCTGGGATGAAAATGTTTCTTTGACAGACGACGGGCGAGCCGTAGACGAAGAAAGCGGAAAAACTAGTGACCCTAAAGGGCTGTCAGCATAGGAAAACGCATGTCCGGTACCATCCCCAGGCGCAGAAGCGGGCTGAAGTGATAATGCTTCTAAGGGGCTGTCATGAATGGGCGCACCAGTACTATCGGAAATGAGGACGGAAGGCTGTTTTGGAAAGGATGATTCTGCTGGAGGACTCAAAGGAGGTGTTAACACCATCCCAGTAAGACGGACGGTGGGGGAAAGAGGTTCCTCGTCGAGATCAGACGAAATATCATAGGCATCTAAAATAGATAAAGTCGAGGATGCGTCATCGTCATGCTCTTCGGTAACCACTGGTTGGCGGGGGAAAGGCCGAACGCTGCGAACGTCATATGACACGCGTCTATCTTGCAACAACGATACTGAAGCACGGCGAAAGGGAGTTGAATCGAATGTAATGCTACTGTGCATGGAATGAGGTGGAGAACGTGCTAGCAGCGCCGGTCCTGTCCAACTGTCGGCGTAGCCCGAGTCGATAGAGTCTTTCCGCTTTGAAGGAAAGTAGGAGCTGTACATTGAGAAAGGTCGCAAACGTGCAGAAAGCTCGACAGGAGATAGAAGGTCATTGTGTACTTCTTGTCCTAACTCATCCAAGGGCTCTTCCGTCGAGTTACAAGGACGTGCAAGGAGTGACAAGACAGAGCTGGCAGTACTCATAGAAGAAAACCTGGAAGGCGGGGTGGGAAATCGCAAAATAGTCATTGAAATAGATTGCGACTCGTCTTCTTCGGCCTCGTCGGGGTCCTGTTCTTGTTCTTCTGCCTCATCCTCGTCATCTACCGCATACGAAGGAAATATATTCCCAGCCTCTTCATAATCGTCCGAGTCGATATCATGACGTGCGGGTATTTCCTGTACCTCCTCCACATCCTGAAGCACTTCAATAACAGAAGAGTCCTGGGCATCTGCTTGGGGATTCTGCAAAAAAATATCGTTCATGTCAACAAGTTGAGGCGTGACTGTTTCACCGTTTTCGTGAGTAGTTGGGCCAATTACATCTTGAAGAACCGAAAGTAAACCAGAATAACGAGAAGTGTCATCCACCGGGCTGACAAGTCGGGTAGAGCGTGGACTCGCAGAGTTGACCACGACCGAAGGAGGATTTAAAATGGTCTTCGGAGGCAAAAAAACGGGAGGCCTGACAGGCTGCGCGACGTGTACATCAACAAATGACTGGCCGCGAGGACTCTTTACTTTGATATCGTGAAGGAAGTTGCACGAATCCGCAAACAGACAGCGTCCTTGAGAGAAAAACGGACACGGCCGTGCTATAAAAAGTCAAAATATATTCATAAGATATATGCAGAAACAAACTTCTCTGGCGCCATGGAGGGTCCTGAACTGTCATTCCACTGACTCATCGAATGACCTTGGACGCGGACGGACAGAACATTTGCTTCCGTTATTGAACCAAGACAAATTCCCCACAACCATAATAGGAATTACAACGGACCCCAGATACCACCCATGGCTGCCCGTCTCCCCCAAGTCGCCCGCCTCATTCTTTTCACTGGCCCAAACTGTTCGCTTTGTGACGTCAGTATTATTTTCTTTTTCATTAATGTAATCTTATATTATTCATCTAGGTTGCGAAATTAGAATTGGCGAAAGTCAGGCAGTCAGTGCGTCACAACTCAAAACTCAAATGCTCCATACGAGCTGCTGATGAACGACTAGTATCAATTCGACCTTGAAATAGTCAACATACAGGATAAAGGCCAGGAAAGGTGGAAGAAGAAATACGTCTACTGGATTCCCGCGCTCCATCTGGATGGGAGGGAGATAGCGAAAGGTCGCTGGGATGCCTCCACCATACTCGAATCCATGAGGCAGCGGAATGCAGCACTGGAAGCTCAGGAGAAAGATGTCTAGAGAGTAGTCCTTGCGGGTCCAATGTTGCCCACAACTTTTACATTGATACTTCTGGGTCAGCTTGGTTCCAGGAATTATCACCTCAGTTATGCTTTTATGACAGGCACGTCTCGGGTATCCTAGGCGAGAATCAAAGTCCATCCCCTACACTCCTCGATGCTCGCTTTTGTTTTAACTGCGGCTCACCTGATCACATCGTTGGGTCCTGTCCTGAACCGCATGATCGTCCCCTCATCGCGCTGTCGCGGCAACTCTTCAGTTTTTTGCGCTCCGAGTCGGATGGGGAAACGAGGGATCCGGGCAGGTTTCACGCTGTTGAAGCTTGGAAAAAGCAACGACTTGAATGGTTGGAATTTTTTCAGCCCGGAAAGGTTGTTGGTCCCACCTTACGCGAAGCTTTGGGCTTGCAGCATGGAGACTCGGGTCATCAGTGCGCATGGCTATATAACATGTCATATTGGGGTTATCCCGCAGGGTGGATAAGTCACACAGATCCAAGGGATGCCGTTCGCCAAAGAATTTTGGGAGACTTCCGCACCCCAGTACACGACTATTCACTTGAAGATACCAATAACTCTTTCATCATTGTTAGCGACGAAGAAGACCGCGAGATAATTGACCTAAGTCTTGCAACGTCTTTCTATCGCAAATCAGGCGGGGACGAAACACTAGTTGTCGATGATACTTTGTCTACCAATTCTGACTTGGAGCCTCGCTCATCGACACCCCGTAGGTGGGCATCATACCCCAATGATTATTTCTCCTCAGACCACCTCACTGTCTATAACGCAACGACATTCGCTCCATTGGACGTCGCCACTTCTTGTCCCAATAATACCTTTACTGCAGAAAGAAGAGCTCTTTGGGAGCAAATCATATCCGGAACTCAATCTGCGAAAGCACCTGTTACTCCTTGGAGATTACCTGGGGCATTTTCTTCACTGCAACACATCGAGAACCAACCGCCTCCACCCGCCTCCACACCCCCTCCACTGCCCCCTTCTCCACCTCCATTCCCATCGCCAGCACACCCTCAACATTGTACACTTGTCACTGTCGTAGAGGATCACTCGGATAATAGCGACATGGACATGGATCTTTCAGACAATGAATAGCACGCTTCACCACTATGCTGGCATGCTTGTGTACTTCAGCACCGAAACAAGGCAACTACTTGAATCGGACAATGATGATAATGGCTCTGAGAAATACTTGGTATTTTTTGAGTACTACTCGCTTGTACGCAAGGGAAAACGAACTATGTCCGCTAGTACTCTTCATTTCACGTCCATAACAGGGGAAGAACCTACGAATCTCCTGAGTTTTTCAAAACGTATGAATCGTATTCTCTTGAGCCCACCGTTTCCCAATCAAACATCGTCATATAAGACGTTGGTCAGTGAATGGAGTCGGGAGTTCAGGGCCTGGAAAATCATCTAGCCAAAGCCAAATGTATCGTGGTTATTGGGTTATAAATCTGTTTATACAAGAACTGCTTGATACACTGAACCAGCGGTGCTTGATGATATGGAAGTTCTGTTTGATTCTCGTGACGATTGCACGACACCACTTAAATAGTCCATCACAACTCTAATAAGTAATAGGGATCTACTATTACTGCACTGATCCATAACCCGATTTGCAGTTCTCCTTAGCGAGACTAGCAGAGCCACTACGTATGTAGCAGATCCTAGCAGTGATGCATTCACCCGTGCATAACGGAGTGAGTATTGAGCTCTTTCCCTGGTATAAATTGAAGTACTAGGAATAGGTGAGACAACAAGTTGAAATCATCTAATCACGAACTTACCTCCATCAAAGTGGAGTTCACTTCCATCTCTGAAATAACATATATAGCAGTGGTGGTGGAGAAGAAGGAACGCACGCACGCTCAGTCACAAGATGCCACCAGGTCGCATTTAATGGGTCAGTTGCTCCCCAGGTAACGTTTCTCCCATATGTCTCACGAGCGCTATACTCGAAATCGAAAGTAGGGCCGAGTTCAGTCTGCGAGTCCAACGCAAGATAATCGTTGACGTAACTATTCCAGCTGCAGGGAACGTGCAAGTAAGCAAAACACCAGCTGACAACAGTAATCAGAAAAAAAACTGACGTATAAGCATCGATCACTTCAAAAGTCTGCGTGAAGGTGTAAGCTGGATTAGGCAGACGTTAGCAAGGAAAACCTACAGCAGAGTCAACTTCATAGACACGGAACCCAGAGTTCAGGTTGGTGAGGGGTGTTACAGATGGCCCAGTCTGGAAGTCAAGTTAGATTGATCATTAGCATGAACCCGTCAGAGAACACACCCAGGATACCATCTGAGCAGTCTCAGCAGTCATATTCGTACCATTATTGGAATAAAAGATCTGGACCAGGAAGTTGCATCAGTATTCCTTATCTATGAAGTAGCATCGACTCATACGGATAGTTCGTCCTCGTGTGTGTGACCCCAAAAGATGTCTGATTATGTGGGTCATCAAACTTGTTCAGGCATCATAGAGAAATAACGTACTGGCAATAATGTGAGGGGAAAAGCGATCAACGCTGGGTATATCAACTCTATGCAGTGATTTCAACATCCAGCGAACTTACATTTGGTAAACTAGGGCAGGCACTGCTCAGCAAACAAGACGTTGATCGGGATGTTAAACTTACAGAGATTGGTTGGGTTCAGCATCGAATTTGAACCATCCCAGCCACTGATGACGTGACCAATGATCCAGACTGAGCATGGTCAGATCGTTTGGAACACAGTATCATTCATCAACCTACCTCGGTCTCCCGCGTCTTCCGCATCCTGGAGTTCATCAGTGAGGAACCTCAGCATTCCGGAAACGTCTGGTTCGGACGAGTTTATGTAATTGAAGTAATTTGACCTTTGCTCAGTTTACATTACAGAGCTTTTGACTGGACCATTAATTACGTACCTGTACCCTGTAGACCAGTTTGTCAGTGCTCATGCCAGTTAACCATTTCGCCTCACATAAGTTGGTGTCCAAGCTGATTATTCTCAGGCCATCTGCACGCTTTACCATGTATGCTGCATAGTGAGCACGCGAGAACTCGACGGAAGCCTCCGGAAGCCATCCTTCTTGCTCCCATAACGCTGTAACATGGTCGTATAGCCTAATAGAGGTAATGTGTAAAATGAAAGTTGATGAGAGAAATAAATACCAGCTGAACTGTTGTCCTAAAGTGCCTCCTAGGGATAAAGGCGAAGCTAGATCTGGCAGACAAGTATCGTGGTTTCCGAGTGTAGCGTAGGTAGGACCAGGTCCGAGCATGCGCTTGAATAGACCATAAAGGACGACCTGCCAAGATACATGCATGATATGGATATGTAACGGCCCAATTTTGACACGTGAATATTACCTCAGAGTACTCATTCAAGGCCCTTGAACAGAGGTGAGAAAAAACTGACAATAAGTACAAAACATGTACCTAGACTGTTCGTTATCTGGGTCATGTGATAACAAGTCACCAGTGAACAAAGTAAAGTTGAAACCAGTTAATTCAGTTCCGGTCAATGGTGGGATGGCCTCCAGAACGGACGTGATCAATGAATATGGAGCGTCGCTAAAAAGACATCAGACTGTATTCTTGTAGTGAAAGCGAGCTCTAACCAGAGGAACGAGCCGTATCGCGGGGCAGGAAAAAGAGGTGTCTGAGGGCTGTGAGAATTGTAAGCATTTTCACGGCAACACAGACCACTGGTGCAGTTT
>MU173077.1:65315-87345 GCA_016695475.1 Suillus decipiens | reverse complement strand
GGCTTCTTCGGAACTTCCCTTCTGCTTTGTCTCCGGTTCATCGGACTCCAACAGATGTTTGTTCTGAAAATGGGAAGGGTGAAAAGCATGAGTCATACCGGCAACTTGTGCGTCCATTACATACCCTATCTGAGATCAATCAAGATTAGGTCTTTAAGAAAATTAGTATGGTGCCTACCTGAGCTATGATGAAAGAAAAGGCGATGAACCAGACCTATAATGACCTTATCATTAGTGCAAAACACCCTGCATTTTTTAGACTCACGCCGAACCGAGTAGCAGGGGATGGGTTATCGTCCAAGAACTTTCCTAGCAAATCCACAGGTGACCAAATTGCTTCCCCGTAGATTGTTTGCGACGAGGAGCTGACGATCACACCAAGGAGGCAGATTAAACCGTAAGAGAAAGGAATAGACCAGAGCTGGGACACGATCGGTGCAGATGGAGTCTTCGCCCGTGACCCAAAATCTGGCGCGTTCCTGAAAATGGTGAGAATGAGATATAATGCATAAGAGCATGGTAGGCATACGTCGTCAGTGTTATGAGGTTACTGATACACACGGAAGCACCATTGATCATAGCCCAGGCTAGTTCGGAGCCATGGATAATTGCTGGCTGTTTGATAATTGGTCCAACACCTTTTGCCTTCACGATGCACCAAATCATAAAGATGAGACAGGCAATGAGCGTAACAATGGTCTTGAACGTGAAGAAGTGACGACTGTTGCGAGCTCGTCAATAATCCCTTCTGGATGAACTTCTCTAAACGTACATTTTGTGCACGGGAGGCCATATGAAGGGCAAAGATATTACCCAAAAAATGAAGAAGCACACAAAATCCCTGGTGTTAGTGCCAGAGGACAACGGCATGGAATTTGCTTCGTCATATAAGATATCAGATCGCGAAGAACCAACTCATCATTAAACTCACGAATTTCATTAACATTTGGCCAGATTGCGCGCAGCATCACCAAGACGCATGAACCGCCAATGCTTGATTGCACTCCGTACCAGATACTACAACGAAGTGAATACAGCGCGGCGTGAAAGATGTCGGACCTACCATGCCATTGTAGCTCTGTTGAATACACACCACAAACTTCCAAATATTCCGAAACTGGCACGGTTAACGACAGGGAAAGTTACATGGAACACAGCACCTGGTCGACCCATCAGGACGACAAACGGCGTCATCACACCATAACCAATCCAGACGACCAGCCAGGCTTGCCACCATGACATGCCAAGGACAATCATGCTAGAGGTTATCATCCAACTGTCAGAGAACCTGGATGAGGCTATACTATAAGCTGAAAATTTGCAACTAACGTTGAAACATTGATCTATGAGCAAAGCTTCCATAAGAGTTGTGTTATTGTGATAATTCACTACTCACCGACGTGCTCCCCCAGCTGGCCGACAAGAGTGTTATTTGAACGATCAATCCAACAAATCGCAGTCCTCACAAAGTAACATAACTGAATGCAGTCCATGTTCTTTCTTCTATGGGAACGGGCAGCAGATCATCACTCTGAGGAGCCATACAGTGAGCCTAGATTGTTAAACCTAGTAATTGGAACTTGAAACTGACGGAAACAAAATGCAAACCGGAGGGAACACCCTCTTCATGAGTATGAGGAACCTCGAGTGCCTCGACAACTTTTCTTGCAAAGTCCATCAGGCACGATTGGTCACCGTATAGATTCTGGGCACAAAAAGTACAAAGTACTGTGGCCACGTATTTAACGTAATCCGCTTATCTTCACTGCTAAAGAAATCTTCTGTAGAAAGTAAAATGTGTGCCTAGTACTGTGGTCGTCGCTAATAAAAACTTGATAACGATGAGACGGTAGACACACCATGGGGTGCCTAATGCCAGAGAATAGGCCCATCCCGCAGTGGCAGAGGTGGCTCACTTTGTGACACGCACGACGTGATGGCGGAGAACTTCACGGCATCCTCGGAATCCCACAGATAACAAACTTATGATGGAAGATAAAACCTGGTATTGGAAAAGATACCAAAAATACTGTAGCGATTATTGTTAGGTTGACATAAGCCAATGAAGTTGATAGGGTCACTTGCTACTGGCCATAACCTGAAAGTGAGGACGGCGTTCGCACGCAATCTTCTGGAGCATTTTTCAAGAAAGGCCAATTTCTTTGAGATTGCGAGATAAGGATGATGGGGTGATGATGTTGTGCTCGACTGCAAGCCAAGTCTAAAGCTTGTCGAGGAACAAATCTGACTCTTCAGCAAAGAGATCTTCGATTGCTGTCATGAGCGCTCGCGTGATTATTCTCGTGCGGCCGACAAGTAGAGAAGGGGGCTCAGCAACGGTACCGAGCTCTTCAAACATGTTTTGCCAACGAAAAAAGTTGGCTCGAGAAACACAGAACACTTAACAGATATCTTCAACGTCCCAACGATGATCCCAGAGTGTGAGTGCGCATTCTTTTAGATGGTTGCTTACCTCTGTAGCTTAAATCTGTGAGACTTGAAGACAGGTGACGTGTTCAGGAGGATAAAGGGGCATGTATGGGCATTGGTGGTATCACGATATGGGAAATTGATAGTAAGCGATGATATTAATAAAGGCGGAGAGGTCATTGTATAGCACAGAGAAACGGGCAAATCACACATAGAGATCTCATGTGATCTAATAGAACGAGTGTAATGTATATGTGCAAGTAGTTAGTACTTACCTTCCAAAAGGCTGAAGGCAGCCTGACCATGGGTGCAAATCCCGAAGGTCATTTGACGTCGAAGTCAAAATTTAGAAAGTTCAGAATGGCATAGACCCGAGAACCATTTTCCAGTCCGGTTCTGGCTAGTATGAGAAACATGGACCGAACCACAGAGAACTGGAAGGTTCGAATCGTAGTTCTGGACCAGACGGTCCAGACCGCGGCAGGACTATACCTCAAAGATCAGTTGGTCGAACTGTGACAATTATTAGTGTTGTGGGCAGAACTCTGCCATTCTGCCACGTGGCAGGGCAGAACTGGCACTGCCAGGCACATGGCAGACCTCCCGGGCAGAATGTGGCAGAACTCCTGCACCTACAGAACTGTGGGAGGATGTACTATATACCATTTCAGTGTATGATAGCGTGAATCAAAGCACTCTATTGAACTCATTCGGTGTGCAAACAAGATGTCAACACTACAACTCAAGGATGGCGACGACATGGAGTTCTTTGTTCATGCAAAGTCAGTCTTCAACCGTCGATTTCATTCAATCAATACAAATATCACACCTTTGCACTACTCCTCCACCCAATGTGTCGTAAACTTGCTGTTACTCAAGCAGCGGGTGGCTGTCTATTTAAATTCATGGTCAAAGTGGCATTGGAAATCGCACTACAGTGAAAGTGGAGTAAAGCAAAGGCTGACACACTTGTCATGGACCTTAAGGCATATAATCTCTGCCACGCACCATTCGCTGGTGGCCAGGCAGGCAGACTAGCTTGGTGGGAGAATCTCCCAATCAACTCTGACGCACACCCACTAAAGGCTCTTGCAATATCCATCGTCCCACATGCGGCCGAGGTTGAATGGCTCTTTCAGACCTTGGTGGTATGCAGTCGGCCAAGCGCTACAATCTTTCAGTTCGCACATTCGAGACACTTGGCAAGGTCCGCGCTAATCTTCGCTATCACGTCCACCTTAAAAATGTTACTGACGGCAAACCAACACGACGACGGCATGCTCACATGCACACAACCGAACTTCCAAGAATTGATACGGAGGTTGCCAAACAGCTTGAAACCGACTTTGCATTCGTTCCCCCACTTTCAGCAGTCTCCAGTGACAATCTCGAAGCTCCCGAATCAATCTCACTTGATGATATTGATGCCGAGTTTGCTTGACTCGAAGATATTTGTAATGTGAAAAAACAATGGGCACAAAGTTTGCCTCGGACTGGGATTTGGATGGGAAGGAAGTTTTGCAAGGGAGAGCATTTGACTTCGCAGAACTGCAGCGCATTGATGAGGGATTTGTGCCTGCAGCGATCAAAGATGAAATTATGGTCACGGATCATGATGCAAATGAAGATGGGACATGGAATATCAATTCTATGTTGCTGTCGAGCGGTCTTACATCGATGTAGTTAGTAGTCTTGCGTTAAGACATCACGCGATTCTACCATCTGCCACGTTGGCAGAACATGGTTCTGCCAGTTCCGCCAGCGGAACTGCCTGCCCACAGCACTAGCCCGGAGACCTCACACCGAGTCATATGACTGTGACTCTGAAGTTTGAACCAAGTAGCCGTCAACAAGAAGCGAGAGTGCAATATACACAGCTGGTGACCACAATACATAAATTCTTGCCAGTTGGGTGATTCTGACCCCAGTGATGTCTCTCCGGAGAGAACTATTGCGATTACATTATCTATATTCTACTTTCCAAATAGCCAGCGCATTATCAGCGGATACTACGACAAAAAAAAACTACTCAGTAATGGAATCTACAAGCGGGAAAGGAGATTGACGAGGCGCGAAATGTTTGCGAGCAAGTTGACTAGCAAAAATCAAGGTCACTTCGGAATGATCACTTACTCCATCCAAACATCGTTCCATAGTCCGTTCAGAAGTGCTAATGTTACCAGTGCAGTTCAATTCTCGTCAGCTCGAAGAAGTTCGCAGTGTATTCGTGGAATGGGAAGTGTCTTGATGAATGGGATCTCCAGTCACAGACACTGAATATCTAATAAAGAAACCAGTTCCTGACATACCCCGTTGATATATGCGCCAGCACACTGGACAAGCAAAAAATATGGCCATACTGACGACACGATAACGATGCATGGGTTCGATTCATCTCCCTTCAAAGGGCATACAAAGTTATTCGCAGTCTAGTGCCGTTATTTGATGACGCTGGATCAAGCAATCCCGTAAAGTACGTCTCCTTTATAATTCCTTCGCTATGATCAAGCCAGAAACATATCAACTTAGAGTCTTACACACCATCTGATACGTGGGAACTCATCAGGTGATCCGTATTCTACTTTGCATTTAAAAACGATGCTTCATTTACATACATTGGCAATTCTATATTAGTTGGTGTTGACATTAGTCCACACGGTTGTGGCAAAACCGACGCGGGACCTGGTGACATCATACACACTGTAGAAGCGTTGGAGGAATACGTAGCCAAGAATAAGTGTAGTCCCCCGGTTTCTAATGACGAGAAATATACGACCTTCAACAGTCGAACCCAGCAGGTAGTTGAAATGACGAGGCCATATTTGGGCGTTAGGGGAAAGACTGTAGGTTTTCTGCCATGCAAAATGGTGAACAAGGGGTGTGAGGGGTGACAGAATTGACGTACCTCGCCAATATGGAAGTCCAAGGATCGCAGGGCATCGTACTGCTCAGCGGTAATAGTGAGTAAGTTAGTCACCGGATCTAATTCAGCGCCGGTTGCAGCCTTGTACCTCTCAAAGGCATTTATCAAACGTTGATTAGACCATTATTACCCGCTGACTCTAGATACATACCGAGGGGAAAGTGAATAAAGCTGGCGCCACAATCCACGATACCAGGGGTGGCGTTTATGATCTCCGTGTCGCCGTATCTGACGCTCTGATCGATAGCCCAATGTCTCGATAAGGGTGGCATGGTGGTGGTAGTACTGAAATAAAACAATTACTATCAGTCTGGATTGATCCAGGAGCTGAGGTAGCTTACGTGTATGCGACGTCGCCGATGTTATAGTCAGGGTCAGTTGGATGACCACCAAAGGTGAGTAACCCATCGTTGTCTTGATTGTCACTGGAGGGCTGGAAATAGAGACTAACAAGACGCTGAGAAATTTTGCCTTGTGAGGACAGGAGGTCAGTGACAGTCAAGAGCGCGAATTCCTGTCCTCCCAGCATGTGACTTGTCAAGGCTTTAGGCCCGATGCCAAGGATACCATCCTGTCTCACGCCCTTTGATGTAGAAGCAACACCGATTGGCATCTCGGTGACGGTTAACCGATCATCGAAGCTGATGGTATCAGTCCATATACTTCCTATAGATGATCGTAGGTATTTTCAACTTATGACATTGTTGTATGTCATACCGGCGAAGGAGCCAGATCCGTATGTGGTCCGTATAGGCCATCCAAGGTTGACGGCACTATCGGTTGGGTCGTACGGATTGTGGGGGTCGGCGCCAATCCATGTGAGCGCGCTCCCAGTGTCGACAACCAAGTTGTCTTCAATAATACATTAGCAACCGCATGTTTTCTCAGTGTTGAACTTACAGTATGTAGGGGGAGTGCCAACGCCAACTAATACGCAGGAGTGCACTTGAAAGCTTGACATAACAATACCAGTATCTTCGACATCATCGAGCTGCATCAGGTTGGTGCCATTGGAAAATTTTAGCCTCTTGGCCATGGGGAGGCTGATGCTGGAGTTGCGAACTTCAACGGGCGAACCCGTAATTGACAAAGCCAGGAGTATCTGAGTCAATAAGGATGCAACAGAGAACATGATTTACTGGAAAGTTATATCATACTCAGTGGCTTATCATATATATGCTATCGAACGCGATTCATCCGCAACGTTCGGGGACCTTAGTCTCCCTCGAGAAAGCGATCCGAGTCATCGCGAGTGCAAGGATCCGACTGCCCGATAAAAGGGCCTGCTGGCATATCTGAATTGATGCGTTTCTAGCTGTACTAACCTGAATGAACGGACATTAAATACTGGAAATCCTTTAACAGGTGAAGAAACTACTTGGAAAGGTAGGGGTGAGCCAGGTGATTGTGAGTTTGATGCGGTCCTGCAGCGCCTGCTGCAGTTGTGACACACCTGTGACGCGGCATTAACGTGGCTCCCACACAGCCAGGTGATTGTGAAATTGACGCGGTCCTGCCGCGCCTGCTGCTGTGACGCGACATTAACCCGGGATTGCAATTTATAAGCGTTAGGTCATCAGTAAACCAGAGAGTTCTTGTTGGCGATTGTGTTGATTATTTGCCTTTATTTTTGGGTATATCTACCGCCGGCTCGGGTGCTATGATGTCCATCCAGTCATGCTGTGTTGTTTTTTTTGCGCTTCCTGCGTGTTGCAAACGCTGATGACTTCATCCTTTGTGGCCATGACCCCATCCAACCCTTGGTATTAACCGATCCCGTTGTTAGGTATGTACCTGCCCACATTTTATTAAAAGTTAGTTTCTCATTTGCAAGCATCTGGTACGAAATGTACACCCTGTCATGGTCGTGCCTACCTTTTCCTCGAAACCCAGTGAACCGTACGATACTATTCTGTGCGTATCCATTGTTCCATGATTGTAAACTACTTACTACCATTCTTAAGCAAAATGTGACAATGTTCATTGTTTTTCCGGCTTGCAGACAATTTGTCTCGAACTCGGAGCCCAACAACATAGGAGAAGCAGCGCTCTTTTCGTTCTCGAATCTCGATGATTAGGGACTTGCAAGTGCTATGTTTTATCATGTCTGTACCAGATTACACCCACACTTTACATGATGTTAGCTCAATCCCTCTAGAATGTATTATACACCTTCGCACTCGTACATTTCATTTTGTAAACTTGAAAAATAAACTTTCGAAACTGCTAGTGGCAGGTCACATGACGTGTCGGAGGGGGACTAAGTGAGCTACTCTTTTCAGCTGCAGGCACCAATAGTAAAAATGGATGAAATACAGTTTAATTTGAGCATACCAGACAATATATGAGCAGTACTATAACAAGCAGCCTGTATAAAAGACTACCCAGTTACACACCTCTCCTGTCCCCTTCTCCAAGTCGTGCTTCTTCAACCTCAGCTTCATACTCTTGAATCGCATCATCGAAAGCGTCATCTGTGAACTCGGCGGGAGTTGTGTGCGCAGCCTGTGAATTCACGCCAGCATGGAGCCTTGACATCCACATCAGTTAAGGGGATGATCAAAGCAAGTGCCTGGGAACATACCGAGCAACATCGAGGATATTGACACAGATCTTGTAAACGGTAACCGGAAGTGTGCTTGTCAAACCACAGTAGTAAGGAGCTGAGACAAGGTAGATGGAACCATAAGTTGTCGAAGTGAATTTGATGGTTACCCACGGTACACTAGGGCCCTAGACGCGCTATTCTCAGTCTTGCACGCCTCTCGGATCACGTGAGGTCTGATGACTGTCGAGATTCAAGGACTTTCGTTAAATTAATGTAAATGTACAACAAGCAATCTCTGTCAATGATATCCTGTGTCAGTCTCATCATTAAGGTACAAGAAATGATCCTATCGTCAGGTCCTATCACCACCTGCTGATCGATCATCCCGGATCAAGGAGAATGAGGAAGGCGGGGGCAATGGCAGGGGGTGAACCGCCATATGGAGCATTCAACTCCCCGTAAGAGAAGCATGCGAAACCGGCAGCGTGATAGGATATATCCTGGATACACCGACACTGTTGGACACTGGATGATGACAGAAGAGTATGTATCGGACTTTTAGGGCTATAGTCCTCTTAAAATTGAGCTGGCGACCCGCCCTACTCGATCTTTGCACTGATGTATTTGCGCATACTCAGCTGTACACAGCGCTGTCGAGAGTGCGAAATAGGCGGGTTATTCGAGCATTGTGGTGGACAACAAATAAAGAGAAAGAGACGGTGAACATAATTTAAAATGAAAAGCGTCCATCCGTCTGCAGGCGAGCGGAGCGCTTGTATCAACTTAGACACGTCCCATCTAAATCAGACCCCGCTGTCATATCTAATTAGATCAGGTACGTAGGAACATCAGGTGATCCGTATGCTGCTTTGCGTCTGAAAAATGATGCTTCGTATACTTTGGCAATTCCATGTTAGTTGCTTTCGGCTTGAGTGAACGCGGTTGTGGCAAAACCGACGCGGGACTCGAGGGTATCGAACACACTGTAGAAGCGCTGGAGGAATACGTAGCCAAGACGAAAGTCATTCCCACTGCCAGTGGGCCTGTTAAGGTTTTTAATGACGAGATATATACCATTGACAGTACCCCTAATCTTGGAGTTGAGCGAACGAGGCCAGATTTGGGCGTTAGGAGACAGACTGTAGGTTTGCTGCCATGTAAAATGGTGAACAAGGGGTGTGAGGGCTGATAGAATCGACATACTTCGCCAATATGGAAGTCCAAGGGCCGCATGGCATCGTACTGCTCAGGGGTAACAGAGAGAATTTCAGTTGCCGGATCTAAATAAGCGCCGGTAGCCGTCTTGTACTTGTCATAGGCATCTATCAAACGTTGATCAGACCATTATTAATTATTACACACTGACTCTAAACACACACCGGAGGCAATCCAAATAAAGGTGCAGCCACAATCCACGACACCAGCGGTGAGTTCTGAGATCTCCATGGTGCCGTATGTGATGCGCTGATTGATACCCCAATACTTCGATGCAGGCTTCACCTTGGTGGTAGAACTGAAACAAAACAATTACTTTAAGTCTGGATTGATTCAAGAATTGAGGTAGCTTACGTGTATGCGATGTTACCAATGTTAAAGCTAGGGTTAACTTCACCAAAGACGAGCATTCCACTATCGTCTGTATTCACAGTGGAGGGCACGAAATAGAGACCAACAAGGGGCCGAGAAATGCTGCCTTGCTTAAACAGGCGTTCAGTGACAGTAAAAAGCCCTTTTTGCGGTGCGCTTGGTAAGGAGCCGAGTGTCAAGACGCCAGGCCCAATGCCAAGGATACCGTCATAAGTCATGCCCTGCGTTTCAGTGGAAACACCGATGGCCATCTCCTTGATGGTCAACCCATCAGCAAGACTGACGGTATCGGTGAATAGTATTCCTATAGATGATCGTATTTTTAACTTATGATATTATTGTATGTCATACCGGTGAAGGAGCCACCACCGTAGGTCACCTTCATACCAACCTTAGTGTCGAAGGCGGTACTGGTTGGGTTGTACGGAGTGATGGCGCCAATCCATATGTTCGCGCTCCCGGTGTCGACAATCAAGCGGTCTTCAAATAATACATTAGCAACCGCATGTTTTCTCAGCGTTGAACTTACAGAATGTGAGGGGACTGCCAACGCCAACTAATACGCAGGAGAGGAAATGAAAGTTTTCCAAGGTAACACCAGTGTCTTGGGCATCATCGCGCTGCACTAGGTTGGTACCATTGGAGAATTGCAGCCTGCTGGTCATGGGGAGGGTGATGTGGGAATTGCGAACTTCAACAGCCGAACCCGTGATTGACAAAGCCAGGAGTGTCCACAAGGATGCAGCGAAGAACATCATGATAGTTTACTGGAAAGTTATATCATACTCGGTGACCCATTATATATGTGCTAGCGAACGCGATAGCAACATCTGGGAACCTTACTAGACTCTAGTCCCCCTCGAAAAAGCGATGACGAGACAGTTGTGATCCGAGTCATCGGGAGTGCAACTTGAAGGATCGACTTCCCGATAAAATGTGGCAAGAGATGGTTTGCTTCCCCGACCACCTGATGTTCCCACATAAATTAATTTAGTGTTGCCACAGCTTTCAGCGGTTTTCATAATTATGCGGAATCCATGTCGCAAATTCCTAATTCGGGTTTCAGTGCCTTTTAAGAGTCAGTTCGGTAACTCGGTATTTGCCAGGATGTGCATCTGGCGCAATGTAAGTTGCACCGGCATGCTGCTTCGGCCAGTCGGAGTTCGAACCTTCCTTACCTACTGACCAGCACCCACAATGGACTGGATTGATCCTCACCTCCGAAAGGTGATCTACTCATCGATTGTCGCTGTTGTAACGATCTGCGGTCATTTTACTACTGTCCTTATGGCTACTGATACTACTGCTGCAAATTCTGGTGAAGCAAAGGCACAGTGGAATGTGGCCGAGACCAATGCCCTTCTCGCCCACCTGCTCCAGAATATCTCTGAAGCTGGGGATGGAAGAAACTTCAAGACATCTACATTTACTTCTGCAGCAGCTGCTCTTTCATCAGCCAACCTGCTGACTGCTGGCCCTCCTAAGACAAGCAGACGCTGCAGAAATAAATGGAACTCAGTGAGTATATTACAATCCTCTTAGTCCTATTCTACTAACCCCTATACTAGCTCAAAGGGATCTACTGGGAAATTCAGAATTATCGTAACGTCTCAGGTGCTCATTGGGATAATGTGCATGGAGCTGGAATCAATGGAGAGGCTGCACGGGAGGTATTCAACAACTATGTCAGTTCAAGTGTAAGTCCAGTTGTTCTAACAGACACATCCTATTCTAACATGTTAGACAGACATCTCGCAGCTCATTGTGGCAATTTTCTAATAGTGGGTGGATATTCTATGACATGTTGGCTGAAATTTTGCCAAGTGGTATCGGCACTCAAGGGAACAATGCGTTTACTCCAGCTGTTGCTGCAGCTCTGGTACTGCCTGAGGATGTTGAGCCTGAAGTTGAAGATGTTGTTGCTGCTGCCGCCACTGTCATTGTCTCAGCTGCTTGTTCTAGTACACACCCTGTTACTACTGAATCCGTCACCAACTTCACTGCCCCTCATCTTCCCATTGCAGCTCCTTCCATCCTCACATCTAGTATTGGCACTGGAAAACGCACACATGACAATGCCTTGGCCAATCTGGACATAATGTCCCACACGTCTACTCATCCATCATTAACAGGCCCTATGGCATCTACTACATTGATATCAGAACCTCCCCCAGCCAAAAAATCATGATCAGCACATCACGGCGACATCTTAATGACCAGTGCAGCACGAGCATCAAAGCTCACACCTGCCACCGCAGTTGTTGGCATGCAAGGTGCCATAAACCATATCGGTGACATTCTTGACAAGGCTGTCAACAACGCCACTCCTGTATCTTCATCTGCACCTGCTCCTGCACCTGCTCCCCCTCCCCTTCCCCCCCAATGTCTACAACCCTTGATCGTGCCATGCATCTTATGGAGACTGAAGATGCTGATGTGCCTCTGGTGGATCAAGGCAAGCTATTGCTGATCTTTGCAAGCAATGAGCGCATGATGGAATTTTATGTGCAGAGCCTACATGCAGCACGATGCTCATATATAGATGCCCTTCTTAGTGATTATGCATCGAAGCAGATGTAGTGATAGTCTTCTCTTTGTCGGTTCAAAGTTGTACAATGTATCTCATGCCATTGTCTCACTATCTCTCATCGTTGTTGTACTGTTTGCTCATTGTGTTGTCTGTTGTCCTACCATCATTCCAAGGTCTCAAAAATGTAGCATTTGATTGTAGTACACATATAATCTATGCATTGATACCATCCATGTCTTCATCCTCATCTGTGCTCTCACCATCACCGAATTCAAGTAAGTCCTCATCATCTACATTGTCATCACTTGCTAGTGCTCGTTCAGACAAAACCTGCTGGTATTGAGCCCACATAGCTTCTGCAATACAGTTGCGCAAGTGGTGCATCTCGTTTGGTGCCTCTTCCTCGTCTACTGCTGCATCAACTACCTCCTCATCCTCTGCTAGATCTCCATCTGAACCGGCATCCGGTAAAGGACCCTCTTGTGGGTCATGTAAGTGTATGAAGTTGTGGATTGTGCACATAGCGGCAGGAATTTGTGCCTGGATTTGTAAGTTGTACCTTGGCACATGAATAAGAATGCGAAAGCGATGTTTTAAGACATTGAAGATACGTTCAATGACGTTTCTTGCCATGGCATGATGGAGATTAAACAATTCTTCTTTGCTGCGTGGCCTCTCATTGATGTTAGTATGTGACGGTGTTCAGAAGGATATAAACTCACCTGATGTTCGCTTGCCCCCACTCAGCAAGATGATAGCGAACACCACGGTATGGGATCAGAAGCCCATGGCATGAAGGATAACCAGCATCCACCAGAAAATATTTACCGTCCAAGATATGAAGGTCTTTAGCACATGCATCCTTGAAGACTTGTGCATCAGTAGCAGAGCCCTCCCAGCTGGTGAGAGCATAAGTAAAGTTCATGTCAAAGTCACATGCAAATAAACAGTTTTGAGAGATGAGACCCTTATGATCACAATAGACAGCATGTTCGAGTGCAGGAGGTGTAGCATGTATGTGACTCCCATCAAGTGCGCCGATGGCATCCTTGAAGAAGGGCCAAAATTTGGGGTTCTCACGAATTCTCTGGGAAACTTCATCTGATGGGAGGCATACATATTTTGAATAGAATGGGGGAGTGGCAAAAATGATGAGCATCCTTCAAAAGTATCTAGACAAATAAGATAAATGAATCTAGTCTATGCAAACAACACTCACCAAGAAATAGTCTCATTAGAACACTGAAACCTCTCTCCAATATGTCTGATTGACAGACCAGTAACAGCAGCATATAGGAAGATAGCCAGTTGTTCTTCAAGGGAGAGAAACTTGGAATTGGAATGCCCAAGTGCACGGAGTTCCAATATAAGTTTTGCAAAGACATGTGCATGCACTCTGAGCTCACACCAAATGCATTCTGGATGCCCAGTAAGTAATTCAACCACCCATGCCTCACCAGAAAGTGCTGATGTATGATAGGGTTCTGGGTCCCTTGGGTACATGGATGATACAAGGCTGCCAGATGCATGAATGAGGATACTGACGATAAGTACTGAATATTGTATGATCTTATGGTGGAGCTGTGGTCAGTGTTGAAGACTAAGCCCCGGAAAGACATCAGGGAGGGACTCCATAGTAGTGAAGAGCATGGGATAAGGTGCTGGTCAGTAGGTAAGGAAGGTTCAAACTCTGACTGGCCGAAGCAGCATGCTGGTGCAACTTACATTGCACCAGATGCACATCCTGGCAAATACTGAGTTACTGAACTGACTCTAAGGCATTTCAATGTTCAAAGACAAAACATAAATTGAAAGTGCTTACAATAGCAGAGTCACAATGGTAATTGAGTCACAGTTGCAATTGCCATTGCAATGTGTGACAATCCATCTTAGTCATTGTAATGAACTGTTTGGCTGGGAGTTGTGGCAGACAATTGCAATGTTAAGGGATGCTCAATTCTAAATGTTGTTGTCATTTGCAAGCCAAACACACGCTAAGCACCGCCAAACCTGTCCTAAGCGGGACTTGTACCTAACCCTTATGGCGCGCAGCATGAACACTTTCAGTCTTGAAACACATCCTAAACCTCAGCAGTGCTCCTAATCCTCGTGGTTCCTGGCATGTTCATGTTTTTAATCATTAGCAGACTTAATCCTTAACATTCATAAACTTCTTTGACCCTTTCCATAGAATATATCCAGTGCTATGTAGTATGTTTGTGAATATAATGCCCCTCTCACTCGAAAAATGGAATTGATTGATTATATATTGCTAGCATTTCTACATAAAAAGGTTTAGATGTAGGTTAGGCCCATGGAGGGCCAGGAACCACGAGGATTAAAAGCACTGCTGAGGTTTAGGACATGTTTGAAGACTGAAAGTGTTTGTGCTGCATGCTGTAAGGGTTAGGTACAAGTCCCATTTAGGACAGGTTTGGCAATGTTTAGCATGTGTTTGGCTTGCAAATGACAATGACATTTTAGAATTGAGCATTCCTTTAAACAGCACATTGTAATGACTTGGAATACGAGTTTGATGTGTCACTTTTAATATATTATTTGTAATTTTGATATTCTAATATCTACATGTATAAAGCATGAATAACCCCTGGCTTTGGGTGCAATTGTGTCCACCATGTCATAGTGTTTTTGCAATTGCAGCTCTTCCTGTTCATGGTGCAATTATTTGCCCATGTTTTTGTGTGTCATGCTGTGTGATTGCATGCTCATTGTTCTTCCTCCTTGCAGCTCTTTCCGTGCTGACTGATTGTGTGCCCATTGTTCCTTCTCCTTATCATGTCTATTGTGTACTTATATTCATTCTATTTTGTTGACTACCATGGTGAATTCTGCTTCTTTTCATGGTGTTGTGGGCCTGCAAAATGGTAGTCAGTTCCAAATCAACAGGAAGAACTACTGGTGGTATGATGGCTTTATTACTGCCCCAGAAACAGGAGATATTTGTGTCAATGTCTTCATGTTTGGTGCCAACACTGCCTCTGCTGAGGACAGTATTTATTTAATGGATGCATGGACCACCATCAGTCCTATCATTGATGATGAAGGAAAGTCTGCACAATCATTACATCTGTTTGTTAATGATGTACATCTTTTTTTCCCTTAAGTTTCATTATTCACAATTTTATATAGGACTTACAACCTCTCCCTGATGGTGCTCGCACCTTTCCAACCATAATCATTGCAGGTAAAGTGTCACACAGCACTTTTAGTGTCAAACAAGAAAATGGCTTCAATATGGATGTTTCTCAATATGTTGCTGGACCACAACAAAATATGTGGGTGTGGTGCTACTATCCTAAAGGACATCCATGCTTCAGCAAAACTCCTTTACCTACTGCAAGCAAGCATGTCATTGTCCAAGGCACTGTGCAAAGCATTAATGGAGATTGATGTATCATCACTGTAAAAGATATTGCATTAGGACCTTCTGATGTTGTAACTGCTACTAATGAGACTTCTGAGACAGTCCCTCCTGTCACACTCAAGCAGTTTGATTGGGGGGGAGTCTGTAAAGAGAAGGACAAGAGGAAGGAAAAGGGTAAAGCTAAGGATCAGGAGAATGATGGTAAATGAGCACATGATGATGATGATGATGTGAAAGAGATGGACAATGAGCCTTCTGCATCATCTGCTATGTCTCACAAAGTTGCTCAAGTTTCCAAATGATCACATTTTGTGCACTACTTCCACTTTCAATTATTATGGTTGTTCCTCATGACAAAGATTGCTTGCACAAGTGTCACTCTCAAGCAGATCCAATGCATGCAAGTCAAGAAAGACTGGACCATCGTCTGTGCTATGCTCGAAGTCATTGATTCCAGAAATATAGTGTTTACAGCTATTTGTATAATGCTAGGCCTAAGCAAAAAGAATACATATATTCAGCAACAAGTTGGACTGTGAACCTTTCAATTCTGACACTCAATGTCCATCTACCATGGGACAACACATATCCAAGGAACAAAAACAGATTGCTCTATCCATAACCCAGTCAATGCCACACAAAATGTCCTAGAGCTTGTGTCACAACCCTTTAAACCAATGAAGGCTGGGGCAGAGACTAGGACTCAAACTTAGGTTATCACAGGAGAAGAGAAGAGCAAGGACGTCTTGGTTGCTACACTTGGTAGATACAAGAGGTTTGAACTAAAGAACTACTACGACAAAACTAGCTAACTATATAGGCATATTGAAACTGAGATACAAACTGAGTCTGAAACTACTAACCAATCAGAAAATAGAAATGGAAATCGTACGATGTGATATTGTGACATTGTTGATGACATCATAATGACATCATATTCTAGAAGGTTCTGAGGTCACGTGATACTATCTTATCTTATCTTATCCGATAGCATCATAAAAGATCTCTTCATCTTCATCAGGAAGTTCGACTATGGAAGTGGATGTAGGGATTTCGGTAGGGTTAGGGTTTGTCTTAGCGCTGGGTTTAGGCGCTTTAGATAAATTGAGAAAAGAATAATGATTTGTGTGAGGAATTCGTGACATTACCCCCTCTCTAGGATGAGCGTCATCGCGAATGAATGATGGTCGAATATTGTGTGCCCTCCATTGTTTGAAATCTTCCGAATTAAGTATAGATCCTTGAATTTGTTTGGTTTTGGCTGCCGTGGGATTCTTTTTATGGAACTCCGCTATCAAAATTGGGGAATTCTTAACGTTTTCTTCTGGTTCCCATGTTGATTCTTCAATCGGATATCCTTCCCATTTTACTCAGTATTGCAGCTTTCCTCGGAATAAACAGCTATCTAATACTTCTTCTACAACAAATTCTTCCTGATCGTCAACTATGTCAGGAGGTGGTCGGATGGGTTGAGAATGAGGGATCAATCGAGATGCATAATGTGGAGTGAGTAATTCGACGTGGAACACTGGATGGATCTTATAATTTGCTGGTAATTTTAGTTTGTAGTTCACTTCGCCAATCTTCTCTAGTATTTCAAAGGGCCCAAGACGACGATCTGACAATTTTTGACTTGGACGACATTGTTTAATGTTCTTTGCATCTAGCCAGACCTTGTCTCCCTTTTGATACTGTGGTGTGTCTTTTACTCCTTTATCATAGAACTGTTTCATTCGTTCATTGACAAGTTTCAAAGTAGTTTGCGCATCTTCTCTTGCTTCTTTCATTTGATCCACTCTTTCATCGGCAGCGGGAATACAGGAGTTGGAATTAGGAGATATTGTGAATTCAGGATTGTATCCATATAGAACTTTGAAAGGGCTATGACCTGTTACTGTGACTGCATTGTTGTGTGAAAATTCAGCAATCGGCAACCAAGATACCCAATCATTCTGTCTATAAGAGGTAAACATGCACAAATATTGTTCTACTTCTTGATTTACGCATTCAGTTTGTCCGTCTGTATGGGGATGATAGGCGGTTGAAGCAGACCATTTTGTGCCTAATCATTTTGACATTTGTCCCATAAATTTGGACAAAAACTGTGTTCCTCTATCTGAAATCACTTTCTTTGGTGTTCCGTGATGTTTCCATACATTTTTCAAAAATAGCTCAGCAATTTCCTTTGAGTCTACTTCTTTGGTGGTAGGAATGAAGTGTGCTTGTTTTGTGAATCAATCAACAACAACAAAAATGCTATCACACCCTTCACTCTTTGGTAAATCCACTATCAGGTCACATGTGATCGTTTGCCAAGGTCCTTCTGGAACTTCATTTGGCTGTAAAGGTCCCGTTGGTTTACTGGGATAGACCTTTGTTTGTCTGCAATGATCGCAACCATCTACATAATCATGAATGTACTTGGTCATTGAAGGCCACCAATAATTTCTGGAAACTAATTCTAAGGTTTTAGCATGTCCAGCCGGTGGTGAGTCATGGAATAACTCTAATATCTCTCGGTGGATCTCTTTGTCATTTGGAATGTATACTAAGCCTCGGAATAACACCAATCCATCCTCAACATTCCATTCTTCAACTCCTCTACGCAATTGCACCGGTGCTGCTTTTAGCATTTCTAATGCTTTCATTACTTCAGGCTCTCGTTCTGTACATTGTCTAATCTTTTTCAGAAGAGATTTTTCTCCTTCGATAAGAACTTGGCCTCTTTTAGCAGCATTGATTTTGAAAAATTCCGGTTTAAGCAAAATGCGATCAGAATTGTCGTTTTCTACCCCCCCTCTGTGGTCTGATCTCCAAGACAGACGATCAGCCTTATCATTGACTACACCAGGCTTATGTTGGAGCGTAAATTCATACTCCACTAGGAATAGACTCCATCTAGCTTGCCTTCTCGTCAACTTTTGGCTCATCATGAAATATTCGAGATTCTTATGATCTGTCCAGATCTCTACTGGGTGAGGTGCTCCCTGCACATAGTGCCTCCACTCTTCTAACGCACGAATGATTGCTAATAATTCTTTGTCATGAATGTCGTAATTTCGTTCTGCATCATTCATTGACTTTGAATAATAAGCGACAGGATGCCATAGTCCATCTTCCATGAGTTGAGAAAGAACTGCTCCAGTTGCATAATCAGATGCATCTGTTTCTATCTTTTTCTTTTTCTCAACATCTGGCATTACAAGGACCGGAGCTTCTGTGAAGCGTTTCTTGAGTTCATCAAACGCCTTCTGTTGTTTCTCCGTCCAATTCCATGGAACATCTTTTCTTAGCAAATCATTCATTGGTCTGGCTATATCTGAAAACCCCAATATGAATCTTCGATAGAAGTTGGCACTACTTTCACAGGGTCCATAGATACATTGCCTTTTTCCACGATCAACCCTAAGAATTCAACTTTAGACTGTTCGAAACTACATTTCTCTGGTTTCAAGAACAGGTCTTTTTTTTTTAATCGTTTGAGTACTTCTCGCACGACACTTCGGTGTTGCTCTCTATTTCCATTTGTAAAGACCAAAATATCATCAATGTAGACAACGACCGTCTTTCCATCAATAAGATCTCTAAAGATTTCGTTCATCATGGTCTGGAAAGTTGCTGGAGAGTTCGTTAATCCAAAGTACATTATGGTTGGTTCATGGTGACCAAAGGGCGTTTTGAAAGCTGCCTTCCACTCGTCTCCTTCTTTCATCCAAATGTTATTGTATCCCCATCGTACGTCCATCTTGGAGTACATTGTAGCACCAGTTAAAGCATCAATTAGATCTTGAGATCTTGGTAATGGATACGCATTTTTAACCGTTTTCTCATTGAGCTTTCTATAATCCATAACTGGTCGTAATTTGCCATCTTTTTTTGGCCACAAAGAAGAAAGGTGCTGCAACAGGAGATTGTGAATCTCTGATACGTCCTAATGCAGTTTCGGCTTTTAACCAATCTTTTAGTGTGTCCATTTCTTTTGGTGACAAGGGATAAGGTTTTGCATTCGGTGGAAGATCATTCTTGTCTTTGAGATCTATCGCATGATCCCACTTCTTTCTTTCAGGAAATCTTTTTGATTCCTCTTCTGAAAACACTCCTAGGTAATCATGAAGCCATTCTGGAACCATCTCTTCTACTGATTTCTTTTTCTTAGTAGCCTCTTCTGCTACTTTTTGTTCCATGGCGATAGAAGCTTTATACCTAATCCAGATATTCTCAGGACTATCTTCATCCTCTACTTCTTCTACCATCGCCCTCTTCTTCGCCATGCCTTCGTCATCATCTTCCTCTTCCGTGGGAATCAGATTTGGCAAGTCTTCCTTTTTTTGGAATTTACGTTTTTCTTTATTTTTTTGTCGTTTTTCTTTTTTGGATTCACATTTAACCGGACATCTAGATAGAGAAAATCGTCCTGCATTCCAATCAATCTCAGGGTTATGATACCTCAGCCAATCTATGCCGATAATAACATCGTCGCTTCCAAGATCAGTAACCATGAAGGCTGCTTTTTCCTCTTCATGATCGCCAACCTTAAGTCCTAATTCAGCGAAACGAGTCATTGATCCAGCGGCATTTAGCGAGCCATCAATGTTCTTAACTGGTATGGGACGCAATAATTTACGGCATCGAATGTCATTGTCCTTGACAAATCTCTCACTTATAAATAGTGTTGATGCACCACAGTCCACAAGTGCTTTTACGTCTGCTTGTCTGTTCTTTCCTTTCAATGTAACCGGAATATAAAAATGCTCAGATTTGGATCGTATATACACTTCAGTTACATCGGCGAAAGTAGAAAGAATAGAGAAACGATTGTTTGGGTCTAGGTCCGCAGACTCTAACTTCAACCCTTCTAAAAACCCTTGCCTTCTTTAGAGGCGAGCCACTGCTCAAACCACTTTGGGGCTTTAGATTCTTCTTTGGCAGACGATGCCTTCACTTGCGCTGGTTTTGGCGCTTCTTTACAGTTTCTTGCCATATGGCCTTCTCCACCGCATCTGTAACATTTGAAAGCACCAGGCTTTCCTTGCGGTTTGGGAGTGTTTCGTTGCCTCCCGGAGTCAACGTCCATGGCGTCACTGTCTTTGGGTTCAGCCCTTGAAGAAGAAGGAACTCCACTAGTAGACCTAGGGGTCCACCAGGTGTTTCGCTTCTTTTCAGCATCCAACTCTTCAAAGTTTTGCCCAATTTCAACTGCTCTTTCAATCAACTTGTTGAAAGTATTTTTCTCTTTGAGCGCAACATGTGCGAGTTGTTCTTTGATCCAGGATTGTAGGCTGGAATGGAATTTGAGGCGAAGGTCATAATCTGAGAAGTTTGTGAAGACAGACTTCTGTTTGAATGATGCAACGTATTCAGGTACTGTGCTAGAGCCTTGCCTAAGGGTCTCTAGTTCTTGAATGGCCTTTGCTTCTTTGTTTTCGTCCTTGAACATGCGTGAGAATTCTTCTATAAAATCTTCGAAGGCCAATTCTCCTGCGGCTTGTTGTTTTACGTAAGGTTCTGCCCATTTTCTGGCATTTCCCTTTAGGTAGGATAAAAGAAGCGAAAGGTTTTGTTGTGGTGTTGCACTGGGATATTGTGAAAGGTAAAGTGAAACTTGCGCCAAGAATGTTTCAATATCAATAGAGTCTTTCTCTCCAGTAAACTCCGTGGGTTTAGCGATTTTTGGAGCTCCTCCGGGTTTCGTAGATTCTTTCTTCTTCAACTCTTCTACTTCTTCTTTTTGTATATGGAGTTGAACTCGAAGATCTTCGTTTTGTTCTGGTAAATCATGATTCAAATCTTGAATCCTTCGGAGTTGCTCTTGCATGGGAGCAAGTGCTTGCTGTACCATGGTGTTGATATATTGTGCCAATTCTTGGGCATTCTCGGCAGGAACTGCAGACATAGTGCCAGTTGTTTTCTGGAACCCGATTCACTGATGTCTGTGGTTGACTAGTTGTAACGGTCAACCCGAATGGGAAAGATGATGAAAGGAGGAATGTGAAAAAGGATACGTAAATGGAAAACTGAGTGGTCCTCGATATCTGATCGGATCTACCCCATACTCAGGTCCTAAAGGGTTCTTTAATCAACCCAACTAGGTGCTTCCCTATTTACTGACTAAAAGGAGATGTATGTAAAGGTTTTCATGAACCTTCCAAGTGTGAAAAACTCCAGGGACAGGTGCTCTTCCAGCCGAAGCTTACAAGCGACCATCTATCGTGAACAAGGAGACAATTCCACTAATTACTCGGAAAGAAGACTCGACCTCCTATCATATGAAAGTGAAGTGTTACGTAAAATGAAAACTATAGTAGAGCTCAGCAGGCAGGGTCTTGGGCCAGCACTGAGGTCGCGGATCAAACACCTAATGTTGCTCGTCCTCCGTCTACTGGCAGCAGCAATGTAAGGCTGGGCCTGGTAGAGGTCTACTAACTATGAAAGATGTATGTATGAATGTGCTCAAAGTGAGCAAAGGATGATGAAGATTTCTTGAAGTATTGCAGCGGTATGCGAGTCGGAGTCCCCTATAGTTCAAACCTAATGTCACAACCCTTTAAACCAATGAAGGCTGGGGCAGAGACTAGGACTCAAACTTAGGTTATCACAGGAGAAGAGAAGAGCAAGGACGTCTTGGTT